>JAMKCH010007220.1:0-32748 GCA_023653785.1 Ophioderma brevispina
TTAAGCCCAATCAGCGTCCTTATGGGTAAACAGAACGTTTTCATAATTAAACCGTCGCCGGCTACATTAATTAAGCAATGACAGAAATGGGAGTTTAACACCAGCAACACATGCCGTATACATGCTTCCCATGATATGTAACCTGTTTAACTGGTCTGTGACCTTTGTACGTTTTTAAAATCAATGAGTACGAGTCTATGGATTATTCATGTAAATACACATTTGTTGATTAAAGTTACGTCAACTTAAAAGTTAGCCTACAAATTCCCTGGATGTCTTGACGCCTCTTTATTAACGTCCCTCTCTGTTTTTTCACTTCAGTAAATGTTATTTTTATAACTGTGTAAATATTCTTCCATTGCCCTAGACTAATCATTTGTGGAGCAAATTGCAGAAAATTTCATATTTTTGAAAATGTGCCAGTGCTCTTGAACTCCTGAACTTGAAGTTAAATTCCTGACTCAGTATATTTTGCAATATTATTTTTTTTGTGTAATAATGAAAAATAGTCAACTAGAACTAAAGATAGTACACCTAAAAAATTGCCAATTCCGAAATTTGGCTTCTTAAATTAAACAAGTTTAAAAAAAGATAAACATTTAATTGTAGTATTACGTCCCATAGGAATACTGTTGTATAACAAAAATTCTGGATCTTGGAATTTTAAAACAAAGTTGTGATTTTCTATATTAAGGAATTCGATTTAAATCAATATTAGCAGCATATTTTGGGAAGAGCGCCCCCCAATTAAAAAAAAAAAAAAAATATTTTTGCACAGTTACATTGGTTTGTCTAGGCACCTATACCTGCGAACGAGAATGCTAAAAAATGCGTCTTATCACAAAATAAGCGATTTTAGAATTAGAATTGGGTGATCCCAGATTGGGGGGACCTATAACGGCATCAGCTGGAAATCTAACGTTTATGTCCGTCGCATGATGAAATAGTGTCCCCTCGAGAAAATAACCTCAACTTGACTTGCCTGAACTTTAAAAAAAACTAATGGATTAGCGTAGACATGACATGGCGCTATTCCCCGGCTCTTTCACATTGGAAGGCCGTTTCCAGAGCCGTGGCCCGTTGTTATTATTATCAGGGATCCCCCATAATAATTAGGTCTACTTACAAAAAACCTTCGTTTGTGACACATAGACATTTTCAAGCTTAACCATTCACAGGTATAGTTTACTAGCCAGTTACCAATGCAATCGTCTAAAAATCTCCAAATTTTTGAAAAAATGTGCTAATATTGCTTTAAGCTTAGCAATTTCACACAGTGATTAGTATATGGACAAGCATTATTTACATGCAAAAAACACGATTTTTTTGGAAATCTGAGTCAGCCTTTAAGTTCTTTTTAAAAATCCAATCTCCACAAAGTCATTTGTCAATTGAGTTTGTGTGAACAGAGACCTAGTAAACATACTAAACGTATACTCATGTACTACGTCTATTATGTCTATGGTGTGAAGCTACAGGTAGTCCCGAGATGAATAGAGTCGCGTCGGAAACATTAAAGTGACATGAGATTTTTTTAGGATATGAATTTCTCTCCAATTTAGTTAAGTCAAAATCCTCAATTCCGTGACCAATCGTTGGCAAGTAAGGTTTGACGATTGATTTGACTTCAAAGGACATTTTAGGAGGCTAAGGTCAAATGTTTATTCAGCAAAGGTCAAGGTCTTATACTGGTTTGATTAAGTTTAAAGGTATCTTTAAAAATAGATAAAATTACATTGAATTAAGTTATGTAGGGTATACCTACACTTGTAGCATCTGGAATTTTGTCCCCTATTGAAGTGTGTGGAGAAAGTTCCCCTCCTCTGTAACCACGAGAAGATGCCAAGAGGGCAAATATACCCAACATACTTTAAATCAATGTAATTTTATAAATTTTTAAAGATACTTTTAAACTCAATCGAAACAGTGAAAGACCTTGACCTTTGCCGAATAAATGTTTGACCTTTAGCCTATTTTGCTGTATATCTCCATAACGATGCATTTTACAGGCAGGTCACCATAGACTTTTACTCCTTGTTACCACACGAACAATTTGAGCTATACTAAATGTTATTTAGACCATTATTTAAAATTTACCCCTGTAGAAACTTTACCCCCCTCCTGTGGAAATTGCCGACATTTTCCAGAGGGACATGTGGGCTAAAAACCTTCTAAAATGTACTTTGAAGTCAAATCAATCGTCAAACCTTACTTGCAAAAGATTAGTCACGGAATTTAGGATTTTGACTTAACTAATTGCACAGAATCGATTGTAGACCACCTACCAAGAACGTTCCGAAGGTTTATTGGACAAACAAGTACAAAAGAAAACAGCAAACCTTGTTTTCTACTTGCCTGACTATCGTAATTGTCCCCATAGAACACCGTGCTTTGACTTTCTGTCGTGCACGACAGAAAGTACTAAATCATCACATTATTACATAAAGACGGCGTATTCGGCTTATTCACTTCAGATGTGATCTAATACATTGGAAAGCATTCCAAATATGCAAAAAACTCGGGTTCGAAAAAAATTGGGGGCGCTTCTTTCTGGAAATCTCATGTCTCTTTAAATCTAAATGATATTACATACCGATGTATATAGTTTACATTTACACATCCCGTTAATGATGCGTTTATACTCGGGCTAGGCTTACACAGATCGAATCTGTGTTAGTGGATATAACCCACTGAGTGTTGGTACTGAGCAAAGCTGAGACAACACATTCGATGGGTGTAGGCTAGGCTACACCGTCTGTCACTCAGCCATCAGGTCATAGTTTTTAAACTTCATTTTGATCGTGACATTTGTACACTTGTATGTTGGGAATTTTCAATCCCTTAATCATGTAAACTCTGTCTCAGCTCAGTGCCATGATGCATATTAGGAGCAAAATCCCGGCAATCATATCAGGTACTTAGCAGTTGCATGAAGAAACTTTCGCGTACTACTACTATGAACAGCACGTCGTACAAAATATAGATCTAACGACGTCTGCTATTGTTCATCCGATATACATTGTCGATGAATATTTATTTATTTTACCCCTTGTGCCCTGCAACAAATTAACATATCTTGCGGCCTATCACTGTGTGTTGTAATATTCGCTGTGGTGTGTAACACACCCTCCGTTTTGTGGTTCACACGGTACATGGGTGCGTGTAATCGTTTTTGTGTGTTGCGTTTGTTTGTTTGTTTGTTTGTTCGTTTGTTTGTTTGTTTTGGTGGTGTGTGTTTGTGTATTTGGTCGTGTTTTTGTAATTTCACGTGCTCCTTATATGCATTATGCGTTGTTATGGGTTTTTTATACTTCACCGCGTTTACTGGGCGCGTTTATTACACTCTGCGGGTGTGCACGTAGTCCTTAGTTGCATTATATTGCTTGTGTAACCTACGAATATAACACACTCACACAGATTGTTATATTATTGTGCGCTTATGTCTACAATTTTCACGGGTGTGCACAAGCATAATATACACCACAAATGTAACATACACACAATTAATTATAATACCAATGTACATGCACAAACACACACAAATATGACACTTCCAAATCTTGACCATCGACACACACACCACACACCGTCCACACACAATTTATATGATGATGCAAATCTTTACAAACGACGGCGTTCCATAGTCAAAGCTACAATGTTAGAAATCTTAACATGTGCTGTGGGTGGGGGGTTAGTAATTCTAACAATTTTACAACACATTTTATATACTTTCTTTTCTTTGCTGTCAAATGAATATTTTTATATCGAGTATATTTAAAGATGCATGACCCGATCGACAACCTCGTTCCCTCTCCCCACTATTCTCCATCAAATTTCGAGTTGGTATCAGAAGAAAGTTCATTTTTTCTCAGTGAAATTTAAGGCCCATGAATAGTTTTCCGTTTGATGTTACGGAAAGAACAAAAAAAACAACGTCTCCAAATGTGGTCAACCACACTAATTAACACACTCTCCTTTGCCACTTTAGTACACAGTTTTGCTGATCTATTCAAACGGCTGAACCGTTTTTCATCAAAATTTTAATCAAATTGTTTTTGGTTTAGCCTTCCATGTGAGGGGGACACATCAGGAAACCGGATCATGATTAGTTCACCCACTGTAAAACCCAAACAAATCCAGGACACAATCTCCCGTCGTTCAAACGGTATAAAAATACCTATGACTCAATCACACGGCAAGGACGACGAAACCATTGACCGGTCAATCGTTAATGAATCATGTTTTGTGTTTTTTTTTTTTTTTTTTTTTTTTTTTTTTTTTAATTTTTTAGACAAAATGGTTGAATGATTTTGTTAGTATTTGGGCATTAATTTTTGAAGAAATGAAAGGCAGGCTTGCAAGATAACAGAGCAGCTAGGTATATAGGTTTCATAGATGTGGTTTATTTCTATTTAATATGATGTTTATCAAGGAATAGAATGAATATTATAACCATGAAGTGGTATTTGTTGATACAATGGTTAAAATTACTACAGCTATTCATTGGATTCACTTTAAGGTACAATACAGATTTGTAATACACATTTTAGGAGATACACTTGTAATGGAAGGATTGTCAGGCTCCCACTCTAGATATTGTTTGAAGTTGTAAGTGAAAACTAGATACAGTGTAATTTGACAGGTATGAGTAATAAATACTACAGGAAAGTACCACAATACAGAATGTATACATGATATACTTAATTTTTTATAACTTTAAGTGTAAAAATAAAAATAATATACATGTATACAAATGAAAGAGCAAAAATAAAATATACAGATATATACGAATATATGTACAGTATACACTGGGAGGAGGTAATAACTGTATGGATTGGTAATAAGATATTGCTATATACCAGAGGGTGTTTTGAGTCGGTCCTACAATGCATAAGTTTGGCAAACTATATTTCAATGAGGGTATAAATTTTTCAGATCTTTTTTTGACTCACCAGAATTTGACTTTAATACCATTTATTCACCTGTATTCACCTGTATTCACCTGTCCCTCGCGGGCTCCGAAAATTAGGACATTTAAGTCCTATAAATGCCCACCCCTCACTCTTTACAATCCACTGCCATGGACAATTAAGACAAATGGTATTTGTGTCATATATAGTATTCTCAGGCTACTGCCATTACTATATCATATTTGATTGTACTTTTTGTAGAAGAATGCATCCACTTCACCCTTGAAGATGTTGACTGATGCTGCTTCAACTGCTGACGGGGGGAGCATATTTCCGTGGTCCACTACACTGTTGTGTGAAACTGTTCTCCTTAATTCAGAAATGTGGCATGTTGTTTTCTGTATCTAAGGCTATGACCCGCAGATCTATCTTCCACATCCTTCATGGGTGAAACCCGTGTTCTTGTCATGTCGCTAACCCGTGCATTTATCTGAAGACTTGGGATCATTTCACCTCTAAGACGTCTAATATGCTAATGTAGGCAGATTCAGTCTCTCTAGACGGCTCCTTGTATGGAAGATCCTTAATATTCGGAATCATCTTCGTTGCCCTCCTTTGAACCTTCTCCAGCTTGCTGATATCTGCTTAGAAATGGGTTCCACATACTATTTGCAATATTCAAGGTGGGGTCTCACTAAAGACTTGTACAATGGCTGGAACATCTTCATCCATGTGTGCAAAGGTCCCTTGCTGATAATCCCACAATCCTGTTGGGGCTTTTGTTGGCTACTGCACCTACATGTTTGCTGAACTTTAAAGTTGGGTCAAAGATGACTCCTAAATCGTTCTCTTCTTCTCTTACTTCTAATTCAGTTTTTTGTTGATCCTTCTCTCATGCTGTATGTATTGATTTCATCCTGTCTACCGAGTGCCTTATGCCACATTTACCCACATTGAATTTGAGCTGCCATTTCTCTGCCCCAATTGCTTCAGCTATCCAGAATCTTGTTGGGAGTATCACTATCCTGTGGCCTTCTTATGTGGTTATATACCTTTGTGTGTCATCTGCAAACATCTCCACATGCCCTTTCAGAACGTCTGGCAGATCATTAATATAGATGACAAAGATTGGCCTTACCTGGCCCTGGGGATCCCACTTAGTACATCAGCCCATGTAGACTTCTTTCCATTTCCTACCACCCGTTGTTTTTCCCTGTCCATCAGAAACTTTCATCCAACAGAGCATGTTTCCTTGATGCCATGGGCTTTCACTTTCGTTAATCAGACGCTGGTGAGGCACGAATCTAAGGCCTTGCTAAAATCTAGGTACGCAACCATCCCGCCCCTTCGTCCCGTCAATCTGTTAGTCCATGTATGCCATGGAAAGGACATCAATGGTTTGAGTCACACATTATCTCGAGCGAAACCGTGCCTGGTGTTCCCTGAGGATCTTCTTTTCACCCATGAAGCTCATGATGTGATCTCTAAGTATGGATTCCATTATTTTGCATGTTACTGACGTCAAGCTCACTGGTCTGTAGTTTCCAGGTACTGTGGCTTTCCCCTTCTTGAAGATTGCTGTGACATTTGCTACTTTCCATCCATCTGGGACTTTCCCTTCCGCCTTGATTTATAAAGATAATTGGTAAGTGGTTCAGCTAAGACCTCTGCAGCTTCTTTCAAGATCCTTGGATGGATCCCATCTGGCCCAGGTGACTTAGATGGTTCAAATTCTCATCTTTTCAACAACATCTTCAGGCTGTATAACACTGTCTCTAGTGTTCGCCATCCTCTTTCACTTCTGTTCAGGAATATCTGTTACGTCTTCATTGGTAAAGACACTTGCCAAAGAATTATTGAGCACTCAGCTTGTTCATCAGCACCCGATCGTAGTTCTCTTAACATCATCCTTAATAAGATCGCTGATTCCACTCTTCACCTTGGTCTTTGATCTCACATCGTTCCATAATCCTTAAGGGTTATCTCTGATTTCTTCTGCAAGTCTTCGCTCAAATGCGTCTTAGCTGATCGCACCACCTTGTGGTAGCCTATTCCTCAGCCTAGGTAAGCTTCATAGTCTTGGTATGCTTTGTTGCTGTATATCTCTTCCACGCGTGTGATGACGTCTTCTTTACCTTAGCTAATGCCTCTGCACATCACAGTGGCTTTTTCTTCTAGTGTCCTCATTGACACGACATGGTTTGGATTGGGGTAGTTCTTCTCCATTCTTCCTGAAATTGTGTTGGCAAAAATTTCCATGCATCGGATACCTTCATTGTCCTTGTTCTTTAGGTGCTAGTTGAGAAGGCTGACTCAGGAAGAGATTGAAATAGAGGTGTTGTGTGTTTAGTAATTAAAAAGAGTCATCCAGATCGAAAGCTTCGACACCATAAAAAATGCTTAATCCAAAATTAGAGGATAGATCTGGATATTTTTTTCATTGCAGTAAGCATATATGTATGAACAGTTATACCAGTTTAATAGGATATGTGTAACAAAAAATTTTGGAGCCCGGGGAATGTGAATGATAAAGTTATGGTGTTTGATGAAATAAAGGACTTTGATTGAGCTAGTTATTGTACCAACAGTGACCAGTATATGGAGAAAAAGCAATTACTCCAGTAATTCCAAAAACTGATGTGTTTGAGAAATGAGTGCACCCTCATTGGGAAATCTTTGAGTCGGCCTTAAGGTTTCTAGCATGTGTATGAGATATTTGGTGGTATTAATTAAACGGAAGTTTGATGTGTTAAGTTTCAGGGCTTGGGTCGGCATATAATGTTTCCGAAAGGGCTTTTTAGAAGTTATGTTCTTCTTAAAGAGCAGGATTTTCTCTTTAATATGCTTTTTAATCCCGTTCAAATCGGTCATCGGTCGCTAATTTTAGTTGGGATTTTCGCAATGTCAGTCTAAAAACAATAAATAAAACAAAGGAAATGTAACGTCTCAATTCTTTGGTTTTATTATTGTTTTTCACCCAGCATTTTAACAATTTTCCCTTCAAAATTGCATAACGTCGAAAGGAACATAGGAAAAACCTTCATAACGTCGATAGTTTCTTAAATTCATATACGTTGCGATTACCACATTCAAACTCGCATTAATGCGTAAAATTAAATTTGCATTAATATGCAAATTAGGTGTTTCTAAACTTAAAAAGCGATTCTCAAAATACGTTTTCATAACTTTCCGACCGTTTTCTCGTGGGTAACGAAATAATGAATTGTAGAGCAGTCAGACTATATGCGTAACATCATTCTACAGGGGTGGGGGGGGGGGGGGGGGGGGGGGGGGGGTGGGGGGGGGGGGGGGGGGGCGGGGGGGGGGGGGGGGGGTCGTAACAGAGCTCTTGTTTGCAATTGTAAATATTGAATTGAAATATTTTTTTTTTAATTTCCAAATTAATATTTTTAAAAGTGAAGATTAAAATGGGCAAAAATGAAATTTGGCGGGAAAAATAACTGTTTTTACAAGAAAAAAAATTGGAAAGAAAAGGAAAAGGGCGATGTTACGACCTATGACATACTTTATACTACAATTGTAGCCAGGAAAGATATGTTGAATACCACTGTTTTATATATGAAAAACATTGGGGAATTAAAGTTATCAAAAAATTCAAGATAAATTCGGACATTATTAGCAAAAGTGAGGGTGACCTTTGGGACCGTGAACTCGAATATTTTTTAAATGTCGTCCAACATGGTACCATTTTATTCCAACATCAAACCAAGATATGTCTAAATTGTAGATTTTGATTTTTATGGCAGACCCCCAAAAACTGATAAGGACACCAGTGCAATTAAAAGTAACTTAATATAAAAGAATATATTTAGTATACAAATGGAAATGTAAAACATAAACATAATACAAGTGTAGTTTAAAAATAAATAGAAAATAAGTATATTTACAGTATGTTTACAGTATAACCATGGTGAAATGACGGGAAATGCTACATGTACTATATGTGCTGTAAGATGTAGAGGACTTTTGTAAAAGCACGTCTTGAAACTTCAGAAAACTTGAGAAACAATAACAGCAATGATACATGCGCGCGTCTCTGTACCTGTTGGAAACTCATGAAACAATGACGGTAAACTCCACCTGCCATCCCAAATCAACTGAAGATTTCACCGTTTCACATTTTCCTCCGCGAGTGTTGCTGCTTCTTTACAAAACATCTTTTAACAAGGTAAAACGACATAGATAATTGTCAGGAATCAATAAACAGCTGTTACGAAATACATCTTTAACAATGGCTGGTAACATACACCCTAGATAATTGTAAGGATCATAAACAACTTTCCAAACTACTTTGATTACAGAACAAAGACTTCTTATATACGCGGCAGAAACGTGAGCTGGCCGCCGCTTCACTGATTCTGTAAAATTAGTTAACAAACAATCATTCTTTTAGTCCGAGCATTAAATGTAGCCTTAGCTAAGTTGTTATCACGCCCTCTATAACTAGTCAACTGGCTTAATAGCCGTACGTCGAGGTAAAAGAAAACCTATACGGATTTGTACAGTGTTTTCGAATGCAAACAAAAACTAAGTAGATGTTCATGATTTGTAAACACACGTCTAACTCTTTGGAAATCTGTAAGAAACCATAAATACAATGCACATTCGCGACTTTAATCGTTACCTATACGGATCTATAATATCAAAATGTTTTCGTCTTAAATAATCACCACACGTTCCTAAATCTAACTTCTAGCAGGACCCATGTATTTCGTTTGTCCAAGCAATCCTATGGAAAAAATCATGGAGAAGTATTCCGGTTAAAACCCTAGCAAAGCACGGTCGCCGACCATTGCGAAAAACAAAAGCAAGGAGACCAGAAGTAGGTAGCGGCCTTCTCGCGTTTCATTCCAATTTTTATTCAATAGGGCATCGGCCTAAAACTTGTGCTATTATCATAAGATGGCCAGCGGCCAAGCAACATTTAAAGATTACCACAGCAAAGGCCCGTCGCCCATGGGGTGGGGTGTGGGGTGGAACACCCCCCAGCGATCCTCAAAAAGAGAAGAAAAAAAAGGGATGAAGAGAAAGGGGAAAAGAGAAAGAGAAAAAAGAGGAAAGAGAAAGAGAAAGAAAGAGAGAAAGGGGAAGTAAGAATGAAAGAGAAAGGAGAAAAACCGACATTAGAACGCATGAGATTGAACTCCAGACTTAAATCCCAAATATCACAAATATTTGGGGCTCAACCCTCAGCCAATGGTTGTTCAAGGCCAACCAACTGGTAATCATTGAATTGTTAATGTGCACCAGTACTTGTGATCAAAATGGGTAAAACAATTTGAGAAAAACAGAGGGGAGCCAAGGGCCATTCCCCCAAGTTTGGTCTAACGCGTATAAGGGGGGGGGGGGGGGGAGTTTTCAGTCGGGGAAGCTGAATGGTCAAGAAAAAAAATGGTAGGGATCATTCCTAGCCCCCAGCACCATAAAACTAAATAACTTATAGTCTACGGGCTGTCATTGAATTAATTACTATTACTAGACATTGGCGCTAGTCTATAATGTGATAGTCCCCTTCGGCGGTAACAAGCTACTACTGCCCGGGGAAGCAAGTTATAAAAACCAGTCTGTCTTTGAATTGGTTACATTTTACCCTCAAAAAGTAGGAATGTTGAAAACGGGGGGGGGTTTTTTTATGAATAGAAAACCAAGAGCTTCCGGGGGCTATGCCCCCTGGACCCCCAGGGGGGGGGGGGGGGGGGGGGGGGACGGGGGACAAAAAAAAAAAAAAAAAAAAAAAAAAGGGGGGGGGGGGACCCCACCTTTGCTCCCTGCCACCACACATTAAAGACATTTGCGCTCGCTATATGCAATTTCTCTTTGGCAGTACAACTTATACATGTTACAGTGAGCAAAGTAGAAACCAGTCTTTACTCGGGTCTTACTTTGAATTGGTTACTATTACCCTCAAAAATAGTGGTCATTTGAAGGTTCTGAATAGCCTAAATCCAAGAGCTTCCGGGGCTCCGCCCCTGGACCCCGGCAGCGGGCTCTGCCACTGCCACCCGCCAGGGGCCCTAAAGCGGCCCTGTACCCCAACCCGTTGAGGGCTTTCTGTTTTGCGCCAGTTTGTGTCAAGGGCCACTGCGGTGTGCAGTTCAAAACGATCAAGAAAAAATGGTATATAAGAGCATCTACTTCGGCCCCATTTACCAAGGCCCTAAGTGGGCCCGAACCGTGCGCCCGTAGTTGTATTTTTTATTCGCTACTACGCTCAAAAGGAATTTACTGCAGCAATAACATTTCTTACTTTACACCCCCTGACAAAATGTGTAGCGACGGCCCTGCCACTTAGCAATTATATTATAAGCAGTCAATTAGAATTTATCTCAGCAATTTGTTATAAAGCATTTCAATTTATAAGTGAGTGGAAAGCCACATCTTCTACATGATGAGCGCGGAGCTAACACATAATAGTTATTCAGACAATTTTTTTTTATTATGAGCATTCAATTTATGGCATGAGAGGAAAGCCAACATCTCTACACGATGAGCGGAAAGCTAAACACATCAGTGTTCAATTTAAACACAGTGTTCATTTTACTAGATGAGCAGAAGCTCAACATCTAAATCATTTGATCACTGTCAAATCACATTTTTTTTTTGGGGGGGGGGAAATTTTGGGGGGAGGGGGGGCCGAGAAAGCTAAACACCATCAATAGTCAATTAACACAATATTAATTTGCCCCCCACATTGTACTTATCTTATAATATCTTCACATTATGAGCAGCAACCCATTTATACCATGCCAGAAACAGCCATGGTATTATCATACCACAAATCAATCTTTAATATTCGAGCAGTATGGCATATAGCAAATAGCACTAAATCCCCCCACCAGAAAAATGGAAGGAATTGCATAAGTGACATTTATATTAAAGGAATGTGGATAACAGATTGGAAATCAGGCGGTGGTACGGGCAAATGTATTGGGTCCGGGTTGCCGGCAAATACCAAAGTGACTGTTCAATTTCAAGGACGCATTCTTCCACTGAACCAAGTTTCACATTTACCATAATAAAATAGCCTAGGCAAAATATCTGACCAGAAAAATAAAGTCGGAACCCGATTTCCATTAATAACAGCATAAAAAATCAACAAATTTCATGACAAAAACGGCTGATACGCGTTAGCCACTTTCAGGGGTTCTTTACAACAATTTCCATCCAATAGAAGCAAAAAATATACTTTGATGGAAAAATAGGGAGCGCGATTTGATTCCTTTGTGAAGGGAAATCGTTTATAGGGGCATAACAAAAAAAAATAATAAATATGACATAAACCATTCACAGGTATACCCGTGATACAACCAATGCGTAAATAACAGCACTACGAATTTGAAAATTGATTGTGAAATGACCTCTAGATAGAGCACGGGTGGACTAGTGGAAACAAGCAGGACTCGTGGACATTAGACCGACCAAATCGAGAGTTCGAGCCCCCATTTTTCCCCCCCCCCCCCAAACTTTTTTTTTTTCCCCCCCCCAAAATTTTTTGTTTTTTTTTTTTTTTTTGTTTTTTTGTTTTTTTGTGGCGGCATTTTTTTTTTTTTTAAAAACCCCCCCATAAAAAAACAAAAAAAAAATTAGTGTGTATATACTTACAATCTTGACACATATAATGCTAATATAATTATAGTACTTTACTTTTTTGATAACGTTTATTGGCTATTTAACTTTTGTACTGCTAGTATTGTAAATTGCCTTCTGTGATGAAAAACATTTGATGATTGATTGATTGATTGATTGATTGATGAGTGATGGTCACCGGTGAATGTAATTCTGGGCAGATACCCAAAAAAACAAAAATGCCTCGTCGAACCAAGTGAAAACTGGAGAGCTGACCAAAGGAATAATACAAACTAACGGTGATAGCCTGTTTGTAAGGCCATGACTTTGAGCAGTCACCTACTTGAGCGAATGATTTGACGATTCTGAATGCGGCGTACATAATAATAATTGACAACCGCGCTTTGGCCTGTTTACGGGATTAAGACTCTCAATAAAAACTGGTAAATGTTATAATTATTATAAAAAAAATAAAAAAGGAATTAGTCCCAAAATGGCAAAGCACTTAATGTCTATGGAGCATAGAGCATTTTAAAATTAAGAGGAAACTAACGGGCCACAATAGAAAAATCCTACGCCCGCCATATTGACGAGACAACTCAGACCTATTCAAGACTGGCGACGAACAAGTTTTAAATGGGCTAGGCAAGGACATCAAAACACTGTGCCCGAGTGACTGGGTGTCTGGCCACCCAACAGCCATTATGTTTACCATTGAATGCTGTACCCCCCAACGTTTCAGCGCTGTAACCAAATGTAAAAGCTTCGTCTAAAAAGACAGTTTAATCTTTACATGCATTAAACAGGTGGTTAAGACTCTCACTCATGTGGGATACACTCAGTGTCCTGCACCGGCTTTCAGGGCAAGCAGCAATAAATTAAGCAATAATAAAAATAATAGACTGGTCAAAAGAAAATCTAAACGACACTGCGATAAGTTAAAAGGAGTCAGCGTCACCCGTTTGAATGACTTTAAATTGAATCACGAAAGAAATGCAGGTATACGCACATACCCAGAACAGAAACTGCGCAAACCCGCTGGAAGAGATTCGACAGAGCTAGGCTGTAGACAGATCTCCTCTCAATTCACACAAAGGCTTTAAGAAAAAAAACAAAAAAAAAACCCCCCCCCCCAAAAATTTTTTTTTTTTCCCCCCCCCCCCCCCCCCCCTCCCACCCCATAAAGCCTAAAGTCAGGACAAAAACGACAACCCTTAGTAATGAGTTATAGGTGAAAGCGATAAGTAATGGGAGGATCAAGACCTGGGGTAAGATACCTGAGAAACTGGCCGGCGCAGCGCTTAAATGCGGTAATTAAAGCACTTTCCCCCCCCCCCCAAAATAAAATGTAAAACCAAAATAAACCTGAAGACAACTGATGCCTCAAATAGACTTTCAAAGGAAGGGGGTAAGGAACTTCGAAGTCAAAAGGTAAAGTAAGTAGCCAATTAAACAGAAAATGGCTTAACAGACATAATACCCAATACAGCACCAACAAAAGTGAAACACCAGTGACTAGTCGAAGCTGAACCATTAAAAAATTTTTGTTTAAATGCAAAGGATATAACTTGCATGAAAGGAAACAACTTTAAAAATTCAAAACATATCTTAGTGAACAGCCAGAAAGACTAACCTAGGCTGAGAGCCTATAAACTAAACAAAATAGAAAAAATCAAAAATCGTGTGACTCAGATGAAATAAATGCCTAAACTTGAAAAGCAAAAAACGCTGAAATACCCAAATTTTTAATGATACACAAAAAAAATGAGATTATTGAAATAATTGACCCGAAATCGAACTATGATAAGCCTCACAAGACAACAACACAAAATGACAGTGGTAGATTTGCTATCAAGATATTACTCAAGATGTCCCCCCACTGATGCTCTGGACATTTAAATTAAAATATTCACGCTTAAAACTAACCCCCAATGCACTAGGCACAACGGAAGAGAATAAAATGGGGGCGTTTCACCATGGCCACACAAACCTAAATAAAACCACCTTGCAAACGCAATTCTAACGAACATAGACTACTAGCGTTTAATTATCGACCAAGCGTGATTAACGTAGCAACAAGGACTTTACCTGACCATTTAAAAAAACCAGGACTATCAACAATGTTGGAAACAAACCCTATTCTATATGACCAAGTGGGGAAAGAAGTTAAGCGTCAGTTTATCAAAGAAACCAACAATAATAAATTTTCGACACCGGTAAAGACACTTATGGAAAACTGGGGCAAAAATAACCAAAACTAAACATTTACTTAAAAAACGCCAAACCTAAGGACAAGGGGCCGCGAGACCACAGGACACCTAAAGGCCTACTATACTGGAAATTAGGCACAAGGTTACAATCTAAAAGCGAACCAAAGAAGTATCCAAGTTTATGGCACACACACACAACCAAAAACACGCGCGCGCGTACACAAACATAATCATTGGATCTTTATAGACCCCAAGGAAAAAATGGCAATAAACAAATCACAAAACTTTTAACACGGAGGCTCTAGGCCTAATTTGCATAGTCCATAAAGCCAGTTTCTGTACGGGCCTTATTAAAATTCGAGTTTGTTGCACCCACCTGGTGATTATTTTCCCACATAGCCCTTTAAAGGGTGTCCCCCCTGACTAGGATTAGGTATGTTTCAGCCCCTAATGTTGCACATTTGCGCGTAATGCCTATTTCAAAAGGCACCATTGTTTTATGAAAAAATGCTATTGTATTTCGTTATAGGACACGACAAAAAAACAACAACAAAAAAACCTTGACTAGGGACGGAATGAAATGAAGTTTTTCCTTCCTAAGTGCGTAAACATTTTAAGTGGCCAATATGGCCGCCGGAAGGAGGCAGGTTTGTTAACTTTTTTTTTTGTACCTTTAAAAAAAAAAAAAAAACAAAAAAAAAAAAAAAAAAAAAAAAAACACAAAAAAAAAAAAAAAAAAAAAAAAATTGCCAAATGATGGGTTAAGAATGCGAGTTAATATTTTGGGAGCACCCAAAAAAGAGAAATTGAGGACATTTGTATTATTGAAGACATGATCTTAAATCATAATGCGGCGGTATTACCCGCATCCGGGGGAACAGGAAACAAGAGAAAAACGCCCCTGCACAACTTTTCGAAACATAATAAGAACCGTAAGGAAAACTATGTAAACATTTTTCGCATCTTCTATGTTACTTCTGGATATAAATTGCAGACCACTCAACGCTAGTTGACGCCGGGAAGGAAGATGATTACGGCAGTAGAGAGTGAAAAGGGATCTGGGTGGTACAATGTAGAAACAAAAGATAGCAACTGATGTGTCGAAAGAATATTAAGTGACCATATTTGATTTTCCTTCGTCTATAGACAACTTTTTTACTTCTTCAGAGCATAGTTGTTATTTTACTGGAAACACCTATGACGTCACTGAGTAGTCCTTCTAAATACAGCCCACCCACATTTATTATGATTTATTGATTCGGATTGATATGAGCTGTTGTCTTCCTATGAAATATTATAGAGTCAGTTTAAACTATGTAATCAGCCCAAGTAGTAACCAGCTTTGAGACAGATTTTCTCTTGGACATGTCAATAACCCACTTTAATATTTTTACATCGTGAATGATTTAGGGGGCTTATAGAAAGTGTTGTTTAACAACATCGAAAGATGGTTAGGGCTGCATTTCTTCCTAATTTAGTACTCTTAGAGCGAAATATAATCACCGCCATCTTTACAAACAAGCCTGTTACGTAAAAAATATAAATTCCATAAATTCTTTTGGGAGACTCCCAAAATATCACCCAGGTTAGTATTTCAACATTTGCCATTTAATTCATTATCAAAATATGCATATTTGCGGCGGCCATCTGGACGACCTTGATTTGTAAGCCCCCTTTAGGAAGTTACAAAATTGATAATCGCGAGTCGGGGATATAATTCTATCTGTAATGAAATTATAATGGCGCCCGTTTACATAAGACAATAGCGCGCATTTTGAATGGGCAGAAACACGCAAGTGCAGCTTTTCTGAGCGGAAAACAGATCTCATTCATAGGCAGGGGGACATCCCTCAAGGTGTGTATGCGGAAAATTAATCACCAGTTGGGTGCCACGAACGGAAAATATGATGGCAGCTTATGGACTACATTGGTTACAAACAAATTCAAGATAATTAAGTGAGCGTTTGACATAAAATCGGTGATATCTGTTACTAGACTGAATAGATTATTGTTGAGATTGAACGAACACCAGCGGTGTAGCCTATGGGGCCAGGGGAAACAACAAAACGATTCTAGCGATGCGTACTTTGTCAAAGCAATGCTTGAATCTCCATGTCCCTTGAAGCCGCAAAATTGAGGTGTGGTTATCGCGCGTTCCAACTAAAAGTAATCCCGCTGTAACTCAACAAGTGAAAGTCAACAAGCATAATTACATTTCAAGGGCATAAAAATGAGGAGTGATTAGAGGCAAATTTAAAAAAGCACGAAACATAAACAACAAGCAACATCGTCCAACAGCAGCTTATCGATTATTGAGTAAACACAGAGGGGTGAAATGGCATGTGTGAGTGACCCCTGACTCAATGAGCTGACTGATACGATGATAAGTTGTCAAAGATTGAATACCTGATGATCGATTACAATGAAGTTTTTTTTTTTAAAGAGTATTAATATCTATGCAATTACAGGTTGCTACAGCTTGAACAGAGAAGAGAGACAGAGATAACAGTATGGAGACAGAAGAATCATATAACGTTTGGCGAAAAGAAAATCGAACTTGGTCCTATACAATAATGTTTGAATTTCCTTAGACTGTTAAAAACACATTTAGATAAAGGACTGAAATACATATCCATATCAAGGTTTTTTGAGTAGGGCCAGTTCTGCCACCAGCTGAAAAACTCTACTTCCAGTCCTCACTCCAGTTTCGGCATTAGTAGATCCTGGAATAATAAATGAACGCAAAGCTTGCATCTCGCAAAAATCCAGGAGTTTACCATTTTAAATCTGCAGTCTTGCGACTGACATGGCATGGAGATGCACCGGCATTGTAATAGCTCTGCCCAAACGCTTAAAACGCTACTTCTATAGCTTCCCTCCACGTATCCCAGGCTTTCGTAGATCCCTGGGGATACTAACTGATAGCCCCGATTGAATCATTGCAGACAATACAAGACAAGTTTACCGGTTTAGAACTGCAGCTTCTGAAGATGGAACTAGGCATGGTGGACACCGCACACTATAGTTCTAAACCGCATACGGAATAAAAACAAAGGTAGGTGTAAATTAAACCTGCGTCAACATTTTGCGACCTTTGCTCCGCACAATTTTCTGACATCTGTAAGCACATGGATCAACCACATAACAGTTACTTGAAAGCAGAATTATGTAGAACCGACGCCACCTTACATTCAATGCGTTATCGAGCGATTTACCAATCCCGCAACAAAACTAAATGGCGCTGGATTATATCATTTGAAAGATACTGACTGTATTTTCTTCCTTTATTAAACATATTAACGACTTCCAATTTAAAGAGTATCTGCCTTAGAAATCATGTGAATGAGCACAATGTCCAGACAAGCTTGATGATGACCAGGTTAAAAGAAGGTCCAAATAGAGATCTCATTTCTTTCTTTAATAAATTCCGAGTATGAACTTGCCTGATCTTTGTCCTGAAATCCGAAATCCTAAGAACCACAAGAAAGTTCAACGTAACTAGATTCAAAGTTGCGTCTTGAAGAGCTGAATAAAAATATGACTGGCAGAAACGGTTGAGAAAGCCAGTAATAATGGCCCGCGACGGGCAAAATACAAACAAGCCAGAACAATCACAACGTCACACCTAGACGCCGGATGATTGGTTAACACGAGCAACGAGCAAAATGCCAACAACACACCGTGTCGAGTAACCTTATATTTATTTCTAACCGCAGGCTTGTTCCATAAATCGATATAATACTAGCTATATAAATTCTTAAATAAGTAATGTACTGGTTCTTCAGATGCTCTAAAGTGCCAATAGGAAACGTAAATTTATAAATAGTTGTAACTCTCTTATAATACTGATTTTTGCTGTTATTGTTTCTTGTTTCTGCAAAGTATAAGTGTGTCCTTGTCCAGGAATATTTCATGTTGTGTAAAAAGTCTGCGAGCATGCGGCGTTTTCACCTTCTGTATAAGTACTTCTAACTGTGTAATGTATGTGTGTTTCAGGAGTCAATGTACCTCCAGACTGCATCATTCATATTTTTGAAGAAATAGGATCCGGTTGATATACCTGTTTTCACCTAATTTATGGGTATGGTTAAGGAGATATAAAGTAAATAATTTTAATGTTAGTGACGCACTTTTTTATTTTAAACATTTTTTTGGTGCTCTAATTTTCACTTTCTTGGGACAAATTTTTACATTTCAGTATTGATTACTAAAAATTGTGGTATGAATAATATTAGCTGATTTTTGAAAGTTCTATTTAAAACTGAAATAAGATAAATGGACCCACCCAAAATTGGAAACATCACCGAGTGTTCCCAGTTGAGTAAGAAATTAGAGCTAATTTTTCAATTTTCCATACACGTTGTACCATTGTTTTGTCCCACAAAAGCTTTTTTAGAAACTTTTCGATGCAAATATTTTTCTCTAAGCACACACCAGCTTTGCTCCCTTTTCATCTGGTACTACATAAAACAGTGTTTAAGCTCAGGTGCCATTCTAGCAAATGTATTCTCTGCAAGACTTTCTCTTTATAAGCCGCAGTTCAATACGGGTGTAACACTGTAATCAATGTTTACAACCGTTTACATTTCCCCATAAGTTCCACTGAAGAAATAGAAATAATATTCTTAATTTTTCTCTTTTACCATAAATCAACCCTTGACAAAAATTACTAAAAGATAGTGCTGTTAATCAGCTTGACACTTTTGACGTTATATTTTAGGTACCTTTACTGTGAAAACACCATGTGTGCACGTACATTTCATAGCATCTAGTTTGTGGTACGTACTTTCATAGCTTTCAGATTTGTAGAAATATTTCCCTTAAAATTGAAAAAAACAAAAAAACCCCTGAAAATACTCCTAATGCAAAATTGTGGACAAAGTTTCATGTGTCCGTGGTCAAGTCATGTCAAGGCCCAGTTTAAGCCAAATCAGCTAAAAGATCTGCAGAAGCTGGCTTAAAAAAAATGACCAGCAGAAGAAAGAAGAAAAAATGACACAAAAAACATTAATAAAATACCAGACCTTACCGCTAAGGTAACGAACCAGAAAATACTTGGGGGAAATTGCCCTACATTTACTTAAATCCAATCGACTTTGTTTGATGTAGCATATGCAAGAAATTCATATTGACCTAATTACAGTCCCATTACTCAATTCGATCTGCTGATTAAGATGTAATGGTTACTCGTTTATTACGTCCTTTCAAATGTCATAAGATGATTTACACGCTGCTTCATCTTTTGACAGCGTTGAGAAGCCATCCGTTTTAATTTCAGCTTACAATAATCGATCTTCTGGGGTGACACATTAATCGCTCTAGCCATTTTCGTTCTGGACGTACTACAAAAAAACGACGTTTCAGTAAATTGACCTTTTAAAATACCATATTAAAATCCTAATTAAAATAAAGCAGTATTATTGATTTCTTTAAATTTTACTGCGTAAATCTTTCATGTAATTTTTAATTTTGTATACAGAGAGCAAAAACGAAAATGACAATAAAACTTAATAAGAGAGAAAGCAGAAAGGCCAACGATCGTGCCATAGGAGGAGAGACACGAGAGGGAGAATAGAATCGCGGGGGAGAACATAAGATAAAAGAATACGGACCGCGGAGAGAGACGAAGTTTCATTGCAAAGGCGTTTTTTCCAACTTTAGTTTTAAAATAAAAAGTCGTAGGACTGTTTCAATAATACTAGTTAAGACCATATCAGATAACCAAATTGCTTAATCAACGGATTATATTATGCATGATTATTTATTCATCTTTCCCTGGAGATAGCCAGCGCACACAAGTGTTGAAAAAACCCTATGTGCGCTTGGCCGGAATCGAACCGGCTCTACGGCGATAGCTCAGTTGGTTAGAGCGCTGTGCTAGTTATATGGAGGTCGCCGGTTCGAATCCGGCCAAGCGCACATGGTTTTTCAAAACTTGTGTACCCTGGCTATCTCCAGGGAAAGATTAATAAATATTCATGTATTTATAACGGTTGATTAAGCAATTTGGTTATCTGATATTGTCTTTAGTATACCTTGTCTACCTGGAGAACTAAGTATTTAAAATTTCACTTATATATAAAATACATTGAAATATAAAGGTATTTGCTACATCTTGCTACGTGCATGAAAATATATGACCTTATACTTGAAAATAGCATTTCAGCGTATTATCGAAAAGAGTGAACTGTTATTTTAAAAATACAGAGTAAATACTAGTAAATGCTGCTTGATGCACATGCTGGGTTAAAGAATGGTCTTCAAGGTCACACTCGCCATTTATAGTATGTGATAATGTACGTTTTGAAAACTTCAAAATAATAGCCAAAATTGTTGTTTTCAGTGTTGTAGACTGTGAACATAATTAGGTCATTTGAATGCCAGCCTCTTTCTGTGATCAACTTTGTTTTTAACCTCCCGAGGTCTACCTTTCAATTTTATTGGTTACTTATAGGGCTATATGATATTATAGGGCGATACTAGCCAATCAGAGACATGGTAAGAGAAGCTTAAAGGTATAGAGTAAGTCTATTTTGATCGGTTACTCTAAGGTAATATCATGTTATATCACCTAATTAGTCAATCAGAGATACTGTCAATCAGAAATCCAAAGACTTATCCTTCACCTTTAAGCTATTCCTGCAATTTTCAAATATTTTGACTCTTTCGAATGAATCACTGATATTGTCTTTATTTAACATGTTTATGTGAAAATAGGTAAGCTTCAGGAAAATCATGTGATTGAAGAGGTCAACAGAATCGATCAAATGTGGTTAATCAGCAGTTTTGACCAATCTGAAGACACAAAATATGAAAAGTCGAACGATTCATTTAGGAAAACGTGCGTCAATAGAAAACTATTGACACACACAGACACCCCCCCCCCCCACACACACACACACACTGCATACACACACATAAATTATACTTTTTCCGCAGGTTGTAACTCACAAATGAAGATTTTAAATATTCGAACCCCATTATGACTTTCCAAAGGTCCCACCTACCACTTAAAAGTAATAATAGTACATTTTTTGAATGGTAAAGCTCGAGCATGTCTATGTATCACAAAAAGAAGGATTTTTTTAAAATTAGGAATATCATATACTGATAACAATTCAGTGGCTGTTGGAAAGGTCCTTCCATTATCCAGCAGTTGTTCCGTTTGGTTCAGGCAAGTCAAGTTACGGGACATTTTTCTTTATTTTCACAATTTGGCGCTTCCAGTTCCGACGTTAAATTACAACCGGGATCCCGATTCTAATTACAAAATCGCTTCTTTTATGAAAAATACGCACTTATGAGCATTTCCGCAGGTATAGTTTACTAAACAATTACCAACACAACTACAAAAAATCTAAAATTTTGAAAATTGGGACGCTCTTCAGATAATGTGCTGTTATTGCTTTAAACGTTTCAAACTGATTAATGAAAGGTATGAAGAAAATTTTGATGATTTCAAACTATTGCCCAATTTCATGCGCGGGCTTATATTACCGTTTTGCTTGCGTTCACCTGGTATCACCAGAAATACAAATGGTAGTAAATAGGTATCAATGTATAGATATGAGTCTTTCCTTTCTATTGATACCACAATGTCCTTTTTGTGACGTCATAATCTCAGGAAGCTCCTAAATTCCAATAGTTGTTGAAAATCGGTTGATTTTTCAGGTAAAATTGGTACAAACACGGGATTTATGCCAACATAACTCATGTAGAAAAAATATATAGAGTCGGCTATAACACACAGTACTGGTCAAACTGGTCAATATAACTTTATGATAGGCCACAAAGGCGACAAAAGGTGAAGAAATATAATTCCTCTATTTCGTCTAAATATTTTCTCTCCCATGACTCTCTGAATCACCTTAATGAGTTGACAATATTATCCCCCATTACCTCCGTAATTCTCCCCAAATAAATAAGCAATGACCCGCAATTGAAATACTGACTCTCCAAAACGCCATTTACCATTTTAAAGAAAAATGGAGGTGTACATGTATGTTCTTATAGACCGTATTCAATATGACGTCAGCCACCAGCCATGTTGGTGGACAAGATGCATACATTCCAGGACTACAATACATTAAGCTGTCAATCGATCCATGTTTAGCGATTGCACAGGGATCTTTGACAAGTGAATGTATTGTAGTACTGGAATGCGTCTATCTTGTCCACCAACATGGCTGGCTATTGAATACGGTCTATTTCCTGTATTTGATTCTTTAAGGACAAGCTTAAGGACATAGCAGGAAGGATTATGCAATGCTGAATAAGATTAGACACATCACAAATCCATTTCTATGGGTAAGAAAAGGTATCAAATGTAAAGAAAAGAAACAAAGGGACCTAAATTATAAGTCAATGTGTACTACTCTTTCGTTGTAGCAAGCAAAGAGGTTCTATATAGATAGAGAGGCAAAACGTTACGTAATCTTTAGAAATTCATCGTCTCGCATGTTTTGCCGACCACAAAGAAAACATAGAGTACCAACAATAGAAAGCAATGTTTTTTTTTTTTTTTTTTTTTTACCTCCGTAATTCTCCCCAAATAAATAAGCAATGACCCGCAATTGAAATACTGACTCTCCAAAACGCCATTTACCATTTTAAAGAAAAATGGAGGTGTACATGTATGTTCTTATAGACCGTATTCAATATGACGTCAGCCACCAGCCATGTTGGTGGACAAGATGCATACATTCCAGGACTACAATACATTAAGCTGTCAATCGATCCATGTTTAGCGATTGCACAGGGATCTTTGACAAGTGAATGTATTGTAGTACTGGAATGCGTCTATCTTGTCCACCAACATGGCTGGCTATTGAATACGGTCTATTTCCTGTATTTGTATTTGATCACAAGCTTAAGGACATAGCAGGAAGGATTATGCAATGCTTGAATAAGATTAGACACATCACAAATCCATTTCTATGGGTAAGACAGGTATCAAATGTAAAGAAAAGAAACAAAGGGACCTAAATTATAAGGTAAATGACTGGACTACTATTTACGTTTTGTGCAGGAAGAAAGAGATAAGAAGGAACCACACGGACTTCCACAATCCGATTTTAATCTGTTTATCCATTCACCCGCAAAAAAGGAAGGGATTCAAAAAACCACCTTGTCATAATCGCTCTGCAGCAATCGATGATAGGCGAGCAACATTAGAGTAGAATATTTTGAAAAACCTATGTCCGAACACGTAAAAGTGTAAAGAGTATTGCATTTACAAATTTCCGGCGGTCTCCGGTGTGTAGTGTTGTTGTTTTCGTTATATAAAGAAGTACTTAATGTACATCGTTATGCGTTCAGCGTTTCTGCCCAAGCCTGCCCAGTATGAAAATCAAGGATAATAGTTTACTAAATTTGAAAGTTGGACCGGGGGGGGGGGTTGGGAGGCATCTTGGATTTTCGTTGGGCACCCATGCTCGTTCCAGGGGTTCTGAAAGTTACCTCTAACAGGACCAATTTTCAGTTAACAATATTACCCGGACCCCTAATTGGACCAGCTTTGGTAAATTTATACTAGTTTTTCAGTGAAAAGATACACCTAACGGTACAGCAATAAATGGCATCCTTACTGTGCTTTTTTAAATATCATTTCCACTAGTTTATCATATTTTTTGAAATTACACTTATAATGTATTATAAACATCTTTACGTATGCAAAAATTTTGATTAAATTGTATCAATTAATTTTCCACTTTAATGATTTATTTACATAATTATTTATTCATATTGTTTTTGATGTATGGGCCTATTTATGATGAACAAATAAAAATACATGATTTGAAGATGGAAGGTAATTTGCAGTGAAATTAAGCCCTTGCGGGGCCTGTTTCTCAATCTATGAAAAAAGATACCACATTTAAAATCGCCACATACAAGAAAAATGACACTTTTACTACTGCACGAAAAATACACACCCTTACGGTTATTTTGCTGATATGTTTAGGATTATTTTTTTCCTATTTGTAATCTTGAACAGTCACAATCACAGACTCACAACTGAATTTGTACCCCTAGCGGGACTAGCACTTAATTTGAATTTGATACCCCTTTCGGTAGTCCCGCATTTTGCAGCTATCCCTCTTTTTTTAGAACTAGCAATGGTTCCCGACGCAAAATCCAGAAACCCCCCCGGCGTGTTGATCGGTTTCCCATGGATGTGCTATATGTTTGAGTCTTCGCCGATTCCCAATGACCCGGAATCTTTCTCAACGAGAATCACCACGAACTGAGAATTTGCTCGAGCCAGAACTTCTGAATAGGAATTATCCTCGGAAGGGCCACTTGAGAGAATATGAATAACAATTGCATTATGAGGGCGCAAATAGATCGTTCAAAAGCAAGTGGGAGTTCGTTGTGGTTCCGTCTTATCTCTTTCTTTCCCATGGTTTGTAGCCAGCACGTTTATCCAACTTACAAAGTCGGACAAATCGGGAAAAAATCAAATGGCAATACTCTTGAACGTGTCGTTCGCAAGAATGCCTACACTTATAAAATCCTTGTTTTTTGATATTAGATCACGAAATAAGATTCCTGGTGAACCAAGTTTTTAAATGTATTCTGACCACAGCTGAAGAAAATTCGTATTCTTCAACAAAGTCATTTTAATTAAATTTAAAGTTTAGTTTATTCCATGTGCCAAATTGACTTAAAAAACAACACGTTGACAAGGTTTATTCATATTCATCAAACGATACCAAGCTTAATTTTTAACTTCCTTCCCTTTTATAAGATATACTTTCATTTAACGTCTATTGTTCTTTACCAATTGTATTTCTGCCTAGTCTGTTGCAGCTATTGTTATTTGTACTTATAGCAGTAGAAACAATAATGGAGGAAAAATACATCATACATACATGCATATATACATACACCTAAAGAGGAAATTCTATTAAAGAGAGAACACTATATTTCTAATATATAGGTTTATTCCGTTATATAACTGTTTTAAACCATAAATTTCTCTATATAACTGTCTTAAAACTATAAATTTCTCTTTATAACTGTCTTAAATACTATACATTTCTCTATATAACTGTCCACATTTCTCTATATAATTAAATACTATAAATTTCTCTGTATAACTGTCTTAAACACTATAAATTTCTTTATATATACTGTCTTATTTTAAAGCAATACTTATAAATTTCTCTATACAGAGTGAATAAAAAAAAATGTGCATGAAAAAACACAAAATTTGACCCTGACCTGTTTACTCAACTGTGAAGCAGTTGAAGTTTTCAATGCCGACTGAAAAAAAATACGTAATTTAGTGAAGAAATGAAGTAGATATGAACGATTTTCACGGCTGATCCAGAAAGATTTGTCACCATATTCAGACAAAATAATGGAACTGAAACCCAGCTTAACTGTGTAAATCCCATTGGAATGGGGGTAAAAATGGATCTTTCATATGTACCTCATTTCTTCACCAAATTCCACAGCAGCCGACAGCATCCCGCTGAGCTATTGTTATGAATGTTGTTTGTTCCAATTGAGTCTCTTCAACAGACTTTAGTTGGCGTCTGTGGAAACTTCATATCCAGATTTAACAATAAGGTTTTAAAACAAAAATAGTTTTTCTGTTTAGACAAAAAAAATTTCTACACGGTCTTCCAATTTTCATGGGAAATCCACAGTAAATGTCCGTGTTTTCAAATGGCAGCAGTGTGTGACCTGATGTTGGGGTAATCCATGCACAGCGGGATGTTGCCGGCTGCTGTGACCAAATTCCTTCATTTTTTTCAGCATAGAAAGTCGAAAATATGCAGATCATGAAAACATCAACTGCGTCACAGTTGAGTAAACAAGTCAGGTCAAATTTTGTGTTTTTTCATGCACAATTTTTTATTCACTATATATGTGTCTTAAACACTATATTAAATACTATAAATTTCTCTATAGAACTGTTTTAAATAGTATAATTTCTCTATATAACTTTTAAACAGTATAATTTATTTATATAATTGTCTTAAACAGTATAAATTTCTATATATAACTGTCTTAAAACTATAGATTTCACTATATAACTGTCTTAAAGACACTATCAGTGATTCATCCGAAAGAGGCAAAATATTTGAAATCGGCAGGAATAGCTTAAAGGGAAGGATAAATCTCTAATAAATAGATATTTCAGTACGTACACACATACACAAATACATACACATACATACGTACATACACACATACATACACTCTTACAAATGGTACGTACATACATACACACATATATCCATACATACATCTTAAAATGGTTCATTAAGTGTTTTTTTTACTTTAAAATCTCTCAAAAGTCACTTTGTAGCTTAAATATCTCGAAAAAGGTCACTTTTTAGCTACTAACATTCATACAATCATAATTATATACAAAAATGTACACACATGTACAATATATTTATTCAGCAGCAGCATTAGCGATAACAGCAGTTATATACTCTATATGAACAGACTCACAAAATACATCAATTCAAAGAATGATAAATGTAGTTTAAATCTTACCGCAAATGCTATTACTGCTATTCCGTTCCGTTTACAATACAAGGTACGTGATAAAATGCTTACAATGCTACCGAAACGAGTGAGTGACTGATAACAATCTCATTCACGAATCACGAAAGAGGGCTTTTAAATGTTTCTTTTAACTATGAGACAACGCAGACAACGCAAGATGCATTACGGACAGCCCAATTATCTTTCACATGCTTTACGCTAATGCCATAAAAACAAACTTTTTGGAATGGTTTTCAGTATTTCCGATAGTTACCAAAATAAGAAATAAAAATAGCAATTTGGAGTTCTTTGAAGATTTTAATAAATATAAATATTCAATCGTTAAAAGTAGATCCTTGGCGGCATCACAAGACAAATATTTTGTATTTGTATTTTGTTTTTATATATGTTAAAGACATCAACTATGTTACAAAGATACGCATCTATTTTTATTTTTAAACCATTATTATTATTAATAACAATTTCCCCTTAACTGCTCCTCTTAGTATTAATAAAATTACCCATACTTAACCTTAGGTGGCTTTGTTAAGTCAGGAAATTCAAAGGAACTGTTTGTTTTGCCGTTCTTTTATTTGGTTGTTCCACATATATAAAGTTACATTTTGAGAAGAAAATGACTCAGGAATACAAATATATAATATTTTCCCCCCAAAAATACGTATTTTTGAGAAAATCATAAAAAATGGTGATTTTCACTCATTATTTTTTTTGGTTCCCATATAAAAAAATCTAGAAATGGTTATAAAAATGTTCCTTGTTCGTTTTTGTATTCCTAATCCTAGTTCTAGGGTCGGTATTTCCCCCCCCCCCCCCCCCCCTTTTTTTTCAAATTCTGCACTATTTTATCAATTAATTTGGTGCCAAAAAAGGCCAAAAATCCCGTGTTTCATGCATTTGAACACGCCAATATTGTTCAATGGTTGACATACATCACACGATTTTTAAAACCAGAAATGAAAAACTAAAAAATACCGACCCTAGATTTTGATATGCTCTATAATCATACGATTCATTTCATTTCTTACCTATTGCTGATATGGGTTTTTCCGAGTACTGGACCGAAAATCACGAATTATCGCCGAAAGTGAACACAGAGAAAATCGCCATTTTGTCCAAATTTGTCCCGTTTCGCTAAAAAATAATGACTTATTTCAAAACACAAGCGTTTCATCTCTTGATTCTTCACAACTGCTTCTGCACCCGGTCCAATTCATATCTGCGAACTTTGAATCAAATTCAAACAATTTTTAGGGCTCAAATCGTGAATTAAAATCCCATTCTGTTTGCAAAAGCATCTCACGTGGGCAACCATTTTACAATGCATACAAGTTACCATGGACATGCGTCATATCGAATCGATGCATCAAGGCGGTTCTGATGCGCTCATTACATCGCGCGCGCCCGAATAGCACAGGACCGTATTGTCTGTAGTACTGAAAATTACCCGCCCCTTTTGCATGTTCAGCCCCATTTTGATTGTTTTTGGTCAAAAATGCGTAACATAGTAAAGTAAAAAATGACAAATTACGAGCGAAAAATAAAATTATAAGGATTCTGTTAAATCATATGGAAAGAAAACATGTTAATGCCATTAAACATGAAAAACTAAAACTGGCCATTTGACTAAGTTCCTGACATTAACAGCCTCCTTAGATTGGTCATCAAGTCGACCTGTAAGGCAAAGCTCATTTTTTTAAGTAGAAGAAGATAGCCTTGTTGTCTACAGTTTTTTTCACAGACCCCTCTCCATTGGTCCAGGAAAAATCAAAGGATCATCGATTTTTGCATGCACACATTACCTTCGTCAAATAAGAAATACACCACACAAATGAGGCAATTTTTCGTTACTATACTAGAACGATTTTTGCATTTAATTTGAAGAACCGGACAATTAAATTAACGCAGTGACCTATGGGCGCTGAAATAATACACACATATTCACAAAATTAAGAGACAATGTTAGACTCAATTTGTTTGAATTTTCAGCATAGATTTATTTGGAGAATAAGATGCAATATAGAACAGGTTATGACCATCACCGGATCTCTGAACGCATCTTTAATTTAAATATAACGTAATTTAAGTTCACTTCGTATGGGGCACATTAAAATGTCTCAACGGAGACAAATTATTTACAATTAGCACGTTAAAATCCCAGGAAAGCCAGATTAATACAATTAGGGATTCAAACATGTTACAGAGTGGTTCATCACAAATCAACAACGATGCACCCATGCGTCCGTGTATTTTTATCCCGCGAGGGCGGCTTTAGCCGCCCGAGCGGGATAATAATACGCGGACGCATCGGATGCAGAGTTGTTGATTTGTGATGAACCACTCTGTAACATGTTTGAATCCCTTTCAACAACGAAAATCTGTATGAAAAATGATTAATATCGTGTATAGACCAGTTAACATCCTACGTCACTTCTTTTGTTGCCTGCGAATCCATTCCTGCGAATCGTTATGGCCCATAGTATTAAAACTCAACAGATACAATTGCCCAGTGTGTAACAATCAGGCTGACCTATTTCAAGATACCAGGCCCTAACATGTTTACAAACATTGCTGTTAACTGGTCTATAGAGGAACATAATTATTCTCACTTATAACACTGTTCCCAGTTCGACAAAAGCTTTCCTAGACTAATATTTAAACAATTCTAAAGCAAAACGATAGTTTTGGTTTGTTTGCCTTGCAGTTTGCACCTGGTGTACTTGCGCGTACTCAGAGTTCTAAACGTGACGAACAGCGCGTCGACTTAAGCGTACCGCGTAAACGCACTTCCGTGAATACTGCGCCGGGCGTGACGCGTTAATTTGCATATCAACTGTGGGTTGATATAAACGAATCAACAACGGTACGCTCCTGTACAAGGAGATACGGTGAGTTGTTGAAATATTCACAATGGCTTCTCCCACGGATATGTTATACATTTGAGGGAACTATGAACACATGAATTCTCTCATACGCATGGAGTGAATGTGCTACAGGGCGTCCCACAAAAACACCTTAATCCTAAAAGGGTTCATTTGGCGAAACTGTGTGCTGTATTACTATAATAATTATTTTACTATGAAGTTGAAACAGTAAGCTTTCAAATGACACCTTAAAGCAATAATAGCACATTTTTTGGAAGAGCGCCCCCGATTTTCCAAAAATGTTGAGATTTTTACACGGTTTTATCTCCGATAATAATTCAACGGCTGCTGGAAACGGCCTTCCAATATGAAATAGCCGGGAAATAGCGGCATGTACGTCTCTACGCTCATCCATTAGTTGTTTTTATTGCGTCAAGCAAGTCAAGTTAGAGGTCATTTTCTTGAGGTGGCATTATTTCATCACGGGCGGACATAAACTTAGCATTTGCAGCTCTGCCGTTAAGTACAATCTTTGATCCGCCTATTTTATGATGAATACGCAATTTTGAGCATTCTCGTTCGCAGGTATAGTTTCCTAGACAATTACCAACATGACTGTGCATAAATATCAAATTGTGACAATTGGGGTGCTCTTCAAAAAAAATGCTGTTATTGCTTTAATGGCATTTCTCTAGTGCCCAGTCATGCCTCATTGAACACCATTGCTTTGAAAATAACATGTCAAAATTCACTTGTGACATTAAAGCTATTTGTGTGGCATGGAATGCTTATTTTGTTGCTTATCTGGCAAACAGATGGAATGATTATATAGACAGATTAACTTATCATTGTTAGTTTATGTAATTAGGCCTTGAGGATTAAACCAATTCAATGGTAAAAAGCAGTCACACTTCAAGCATTTAAGTAGCAACACGGTGCAGCTTACAACTCAAAATCAGGGTGTTCGTTGTGATAAAATTTCATGAAGCAAAGAGCCTACATAAAGCCGACCATCTGGGCAAATGTAAAGAAATGTCGAGATCATGGCATAAGCCTTAATCAAAACAAGGGTCACTCAGGGAGAAGACGCAGAATGAGAACTGACAACAACATTAATGCAGTTTTACAAAACATTCAAGGGAAACCACTGCAAGAAGAAATGAACTTGAACTCTCCCGTTCATCCTTCAACTGGATAACAAAATTGACTTGAGCTTCCATCCATACAGAATGCGCATTCGCCACCAACTTCAGCACGATGACTTCAGAAGAAGACCAATTTTTACCGAGTGGCTAATGAATCGATGTCAGAGAAAGATTTCTGGAACATTTCACGATTGGCGACGAAGCAGGGTTTTTTATGAGTGGAGAGGTTAACAAGCACAACGTCATTGAGTATGCACCATAGAGTTAAACAACTCTATGGTATGCACCAGCTGGGAACTCTCCAAGTTTCAACTTTGATACAAACATCAGACGAGAGAAACTTACAGTCTATACACTTCTGGGTGGTAATGGAGTGCTTAATGGGCTTTACTTTTTCGACAAAATGTCAATGGACAAGCTAAACGATGTTGTGTCTGAACTTGAACTGAATCTGACATGCGACGTCGTTAAAGACTTTGTATCGAAAGAGAGGGCGGACATGTTGAAGATGTTGGTGCATAATTCAGGTTAAGTACTAAAAACATCAAATAATAATCTTGTTCATCGTGCTCATTCTAAAAAAATTAACATTATCTTTATCCCCTGTCAATGGTGAGTTTGGAGATGCAATTTTCAAAGCAATGGTGTTCAATGAGGCATTAAGATGCCATTTGAAGTCTTACTGTTTCTACGTTATAGTAATATAATTATTATAGTTATACAGCACAGAGTTTCGCCAAATTAACCCTTTGGTTCAGGATTAAGTTATTTCTAGAACGCCCTGTACATACATTTTGGACATATTTTCTATATACAAACAATACTTTAGAATTCAATATTATTCAGTTAATATTTAATTGCTCGGAGCTTAGTACACAAATAGAAAGAACAAAATATCGAAAGAACAAAATATCGAAAGAAAGAAAGAAAGAAAGAAAAAAGAATGAAAGAAAGAAAGAAAGAAAGAAAGAAAGAAAGAAAGAAAGAAAGAAAGAAAGAAAGAAAAAGAAAGAAAGAAAGAAAGAAAGAAAGCATTTACATAGTTTAATAGTTTCTTTCATGAAAAAAATTACTTTTTAAGAAAAGAAGAACCAGAAGTGGGTTTGACCACTTTAACTTTAGAAGAGTCTTGTCCAGAGGGTTTCTTTTGTCCCTGTTTTTTAACGGTCAGATGAGATATAGTGTAAAGGTAAGGATTAAGAGATGAATTTATGGGAATTATGAAAACGACTGACCATGTATACATCTGCAAAGGGATTACTACTGATCCTGTTTGTGACAAAATCCCCATTATAATAACAGGCATCCAGCAGAGAAAGTCCGTTGCAACTATAACCGACATTTTCAACGCCATCTTAATGTCTTCGTCTCCTTTTTGAGTTCGTTGAATCCGCTTTCTTGAAGACTGCACGTGAATGAACATTAAAGTGTAACATATGCATATTGTTACAAAACATACCATGTTAACCCCAAGAAAAAGAACAATTGAGAAATACCACGCTGGTTTCGA
>JAMKCH010007221.1:0-87353 GCA_023653785.1 Ophioderma brevispina
GTGGCAAATAATATCAAACATTTGGAGATTTTTAAACTCAATTTTGGCCCCAATCGCTGATTTTTTCAAAAATCTGTCATTTTTCTTTCGAATTGGGGGAGGGGAAACTGGGGGTAAAGAAAAGGAGAGGATGGCCCCATGCGCCCTGGAATTGCCACTGTTACGTTTCTGTATCCATTTATTATGCATCCTGATGGTACGAAAAGAAAACCTTAAAATAATGGTGGGGCGGGAATTTTCGAACAAAAATTCCCTATGCGAATGCAATGATTTGAATCATGGTAATCGGGTGCTTAATTTTATTTTGATACAAATTCTATTGTTTTTAATCAATACATAAAAAATACTTTTAAAAAATTTAAGTATAGCCATAATATACTCAAAAAACAAATAGTAGCAAAAGGGCGCCATTTTTGATTTTTTTGGCGCCAAACTGGAACTGATTAATTCAAGAGTTATCGAAAATGTTATTTAATGTTATCCATCATTGATATATCAGATGAATAACACATGAAATAAAATCTTTAAACTTCATACAACTTGGAATATTAGTCAAATAGCTAAAATATTGAAAACAAGGTTTGGGGCCCTTTTGAAGATTGTGGGCTACCCCCTTGCACATCGAAAAAACAATGTAGCTAATACTTTTTGGTTTCGCATGACCTATTTACAGATATAAAAGTTTAACCAATATCGCAAAAAAAAATTCGACCACTCAATGCAACAAAACTGTACCAGACTACCCCCTACGCATTTCGTGTCAGTAGGATTGGCTGACCGACTGACTGACCTACAAGGGCGTCGCTAAGCGTGTCTAGAAATTTAGATGAATGTATTGTAAGTTTTAACAGGGCTGCACATTTTCCTTCTCTCCTAGCAAGATGAGCCTCGATTGCACTTCAATTCCTTAGAAACTTTTATTCACCACAACATTGGATTCGTATCGAGGCATTCAGGTGGATTTGCGTCAGCCCTGTGCTGATGTGGATGCAAAGCTTACCTGACCTAAGGTTTTATTAAATTGCCATTATCTAAATTGGGTCTAAACACGTGCACAGCTTGGTCACAGGTATCAAATGTCTCAAAATTGATATCCCATACCGTGGCTTTTCTGAGATGCTATTTAACAAATCTGAACGTTCATTGACTCAAATCAGAAGATCAAACACCACACCTTGACCTAGATGACGCGCAATAAGCACTGGATTTAGAAGATAAGTGATGCTGTATTTTTTCTTAATTTTTAATTACAAGACCTATATAAGATCATGTATGTAATGAGAATGAGGGCTTCCTGAGACGAGCTATACTCGTCTTGGATGGCTAATATTACCTTAATCCCAACCGTTGATATAATTAGTTCAAAGGACCAGTCAATATGTCTGATGTCATTTTTTGTAATACTTGTTACATGATGCGTACTTATATTAGAGCATGTTTTCAGGTTAAGTTATTCACGTAATTAAATTAACCTGACCTGTAAAATCGTGACAGTAAATATACTTCCATATCAGCTGCATACACTATGCAATTATCAATATCGTAATATTATTTCAAACCTATTTACAAACACCAACTAATTATTTGACTTAAACCCTGGTCTTGTGAAAATCATTTGAAGCATTTAATGTTTTTTTTTCTGTACGCAACTTAGTTGGTCGATATCATGAAACTGTTCACTATTTTTTTGCATTGGGCTTTCAAATGTGCTATTACCAGAATTAGCTTCCAACTTTGTTTTCCTTTGTCAGTTTTGTAAGCATGCATATTCAATCAAATTCTATTTGTCTGGGTTGCATGGCCTGCCACATTCTTTGATCAATCGCATCTTTTTAAATTTTTATTATAAATAATATAAACGTCTATTTTTGATGATTATCAATGTCTGTTTTCTAGTCAAAGTTTGTGTGTTTCGTGCTCCAAATTGGAAATCTGTTCACAAACTAATTTTTTGTAAACAAGGTAAAGGATTGTGCAAAAAATGTACACAATTGAACCTAAACGAACTCCGTCGGCTAAGTTGGATGAATGGCTTGCTTGAAATGAGCATAATAATATTGATGAGAAGGAGGAGGGATAATGGGTGGCGAATGTAGTAAGGATTATAACGACTTGAATTTGGAGTTTTGGATGTAAAAATAAGACGACATAGAAAAATTACGATCGCATGGTATTTAACCCCTTAAAGATACCAGAATACCATAGGCCAAGAATCTAACGAAAAGTCCTTTGACGCAACCACTCACTTTTTCAATAGTGGTTTCGGATATATCCCAATAATTTAAAAACGAAAGTCTATCTGAAGAATGTGATTTTACTATCTGAACGCAAATATTAGAGCATATCAGAAATTCGAAAAATTGAAACAGTGCCTCGAAACTTAATCACAATTTTTAAATTATTGGCACTCAGTGAAACTCACCTTGAGAAAAACCACATGGATATTACCACTTACCTGGGAACCTTTCGAATTCACAACAGAAAGTATGGGCAAACAGGTGGAGTCTTGTATGTATAATCTCGAACAGTGGTTTAGTACACACGTTCAAACGGACTTGTGTCCAAGCAAATACTTTTTTTGAATGTGTGTATTGAAATAGAAAGGAGTGGTGAAAACAATATTATAGTGGGGAAAAAAACAGTGTACAGCTCACTACATCAATCGATTAATTCATACTGCTATTGACGCCTGTATTTAATGTTATTAATAGTGAGAAAAAGGTTAAACAAAAAAATAAAAAAAGTAATTTTAAAAAACAATTGATTTGTTAAAAGATGATTCACACACACAGACCCTACACCTGATATTTAGACCTGCATTTACTACCATATTCCTTTGTTTTTCTCAAACAATACTAAGCCAACAAGACTAACAGAGAGCAGTGCTACAGAATAATTGATAACATATTGACAAATGACTTGTGTTCTGTTAACTCTGCAATTCTCGTTCCAGATATTAGGACACCACCTTTGCCAACCTTTTTTGCCGTCAAAATCGAATCCAAAATTGAACCATAGTAAAATAATAATATTCTTTATAAAATTGGTTTAATATATCGATATATTATCTCAAATTTAAAAAAGAAATTACTCAAGATAAACTGGGTGGAAATTCTGATGGCAATGATGCCAATCAGGACTACAATTCGTTTATAAAGACATTTATTAAATTGCACTGACGAATGTAATACCATTAAGGAAATAATAAGTTAATAAAAGACAGTACCATCCATTCACCAGTGGATACTAAAGGTTTTTAAAAGTATACAAACAAAAATAAGTTGTATAAAGAGTATTTCAATGTCCCAGTGAACCACCGATTACAAAGTTTCAAAACTTACCGAAATAACTTAACACGTTAATTCGTAAATCCAAACGTTGTATTACTATAACAAAGTTTCATTGCTCAAGAAATAATATGCAAACAACGTGGAAAACTATCAATGCCATAATTGGCCGTGGCAAAAAAATAAAGACGTCAAACAAATTGCAGAATTGAATAAACTGGGTAACGTAATAATAAACTGATCCAAAAAGTATTCTTCTGATTTTAAAAACAATTTTTTGTTTAAAATAGGACCAAAACTTGCTTCCAAATACCACTCTGAGCAAAATTACTTGTTACTAATGAACCAACTTCAAAAAGTGTCTATATGTCACCAAAGTGAGGAAGAATAATAAAATTGTTAATAAATTTGATGTTAACAAGAGCCCTGGCCATGATGACATCGGTACATGAAATTAATCCAAAGGGTCCATTCCGAGAGATAAGCCACTCCATTGGCAATTGAATATTTAACACATCAATCTTACCCAGGCTAAGTCCCACTAAATCTTAAAATTGCCAAAGTTGTTCCAATCTATAAAAGGAGGCCCAGATTTTTTTTTCTAATTCCGCCAGTGTCTGTACTTCCATGCTTATCCAAAATTTTGGAAAAGATTAGCTTCAAATCGGTGCATGATCTAGATTGATAAAAGAAATATTAAACCAAAACCATTTGGGCTTTCGTCCAAACACTCAACCTAATGTCAATTTTGGAAGTTATAGCTAAAGTGTGTAATGCTGTAGAAAACATGAACAACACGTTGGAATATTTCTAGATCGTATCGAAAGCATTGCGACACATAGACATTAATATTTAATTATACAAATTGGCAAGAATATATGGATTCAGTTGTCGTTTTTTAAACTGGTTTAAGGAGTTAGCTAAAAGCAATCGTAAAACAATATGTTGTCTTATTCTTCAGTAAACCGAAGACTTTAAAGAGATTAAATGTGGCGAGCCCGCAGGGTTCATCTTGGGGTCCTTTGGCTATTCATAAACTTTATGTTTAATGGAATAACTGGTACTATCTCGGTGTCAGATTTTATATTATTCGCTGATAACTACTATTTTTGTACTCTCACTCAAATTCTTGTGATACTAAAAATGGACTTTAATTAATTAATGAATTAGAAGAAGATATGTAACTGGTTTTAAATCAAATAAACGTCGTCAATTCTAGTAAAACACTTATATGATACTAGGCACGCCCCACGGAACTTCAAAATACCGGACTGTACAACATACTAATGATAACAATCAATTCCATCTAAATCGACAGACGATAATTCTATAGTGGTTAAATTTCACACTCGATATTATAAACCTTGAAAAAGTGCGTAATACAAAATTTCTCGGTGTCACATTGATGAAATCTAACATGGAAGTACCATTTGCTGTCCAACACATAATATCTAGAATCTTGGTGTAATTAAATAAATAAGCATTTTGTCCCTTTAATTATATACTTTTGTACTGTACCCTTGTATTGCCGTATATTAATAACGGTATATATTGATATGGGGAAACGCCCTTCTATATATTTAATAGATCTTTAAACTTCAAAAGTGGGTACTGAGAAATATTTCAAACAGTCACTACCGATGTCCATTCCACCCACTGTTCCTTTACTATAATGTTTAATGTGTTTGAATATACCTTTTAAACTTAATTTGGGTGTATTTTATGTTAAACATTTTCATAATCAGCTATAACGGGAATTTATGGACATAATTATTTTGTAAAACAATTCTGAGTGCATGATTCCAATACAAGAACTGCCCAAAATTATTGTATAATTTCAAAAAACAAAGAAAACATTCTCCTCAAAGGTCGGTGAGAACTACTACTGTCCGCATGCTTTATGGAATTCTCTAGAAACAAACATAAAGAAAAATACTGCAACATTTAACGGCTACACTGAAAGAATACCCTACTTTCCACGTCATGAAAACGAGTAATTTTGGGCATGTCCGTGGTTGTGTGTCATGTTTGTCCGTCTGCGTCCATTTTATGTGTTTATTGTTGGTAACGTTAAATTTGCTCAGGGGTATCTCTATCATCTCGATCGGGGCCGTATTGGCCTTTCGACTGGCCTCCTCCATCCTTGTCACTGTCTTTCTTTGTAAATTTTTGAATTATGTGGCTTGGAAATAAACTTGATATGATAAAACTTGATATGATATGATTATTTGATACTAAAACTATTTTCCATTTGACACTTCGAAAAATACTTTCAAGTATAAATTCATTTAAATTTAATTTTAAAAATCACAAAGTAGCTTTTTTACTGCAGAAAGAGAACTTTTACACGCAAATCTTGCAGCACTGCAATACTGTTTGGGAGAAAAATTTAGAGTTAGTAATTAATTTTAAAACGCAAATTTGGTACTAAAAACATTTTAAAACAATCCAAAATTATCAATTAACCTTAAATTTGATCTCAATGACCTCATTTGACCTCTACATGAAAGCAGCCTCGGTTGACCCTCTGCAATTTATAAATCTTGTCAAAGAACAGTGTAGAGTAGGGTGGTTGTATACACTTTCCATTGATACATATTATGTCCAGTATTACTCAAGGTAAAAGGAGCAAGGGTAATCTAATGAGCGCTTTTACCCCTCTATACCTAATATGCCTATACCTAAAGTGCGTTGACCTTTACCTCAATGTATTTCATTAACCGTGTGATTTTGAAAGTTATGCTTCTGACTACTACTTATATAATAAAAAATGCAATGCAACCATATTTAATTAAGCAAAACCTGGAATGAAAAACCAAATTTTGGGAAAAATGGGTACTTGTAGATGAAGACCTATACCGAAAATACCCAATTCTTAACGACCTTGTGACCTTTGACCCCATGTCACATCAGGTCATCTATGCAAGGGATTAATTTTGGTATTCGCTTGTTAGAGAAAATTATGAGCTACTTATTAGTACCTAAATCATGCCAATTGGTCAATGAAAAGTGGAGATAATGGTTGTTTGCTACCCCTAGAAAGGGAAAATGAGTACAGGTACAGACCTATTCTGTAAGGTGTTATCATTTGGATATCATACAAATATTTTTCATTTGAAACTATCAAAATATATGCGCAGTCAAAGAATCAAAATCCTTCAATTTAATTTAAAAAAAAACAGTAAAATGGGCCTTTTTACCCAAGAAAGAGAACATTATAGACTCAAATCTATCAGCACTAATACTGTTTGGAAGAAAATTTTATTAGTAGTATCTTAAAACCAATTTTGATTATCAAAATAAATTTTTACATCCAAAATTATCAATTAACCTTAAATTGTATCTCAGATGACCTCATTTGACCTCTAAATGACCCTAGGATGACCCTGCAAATTTATAATCTTCTCATAGACCAGTGTAGAGTAGGGTGTTGTATACACTTTCCAATGATACATTATATGTCCAGTAGTACTTCAGGTAAGGGAAGCCGAAGTTATCTAATGAGCACGTTTACGCCTCAAGCTATACCTAATATGGCTTTTTTTTCTACAAAGTGCGTTGACCTTTTTAAGTCAATGTAACTCATTGACCCATGTGATTTTGAAAGTTATGCTTCTGACTACTACTTATATACATAAAAAATGCCCCAATTGCAAACCATTCTGTAAGCAAACCTGAAGAAGAAACCAGAATTTGGGAAAAATGGGTACTTGTAGATGAAGACCAATACCGAAAATACCCCAATTCTTAACGACCTTGTGACCTTTGACCCCATGTCACATCAGGTCATCTATGCAAGGGATTAATTTTGGTATTCGCTGTTAGAGAAAATTATGAGCTACTTATTAGTACCTAAATCATGCCAATTGGTCAATGAAAAGTGGAGATAATGGTTGTTTGCTACCCCTAGGAAGGGAAAATGAGTACAGGTACAGACCTATTCTGTAAGGTGTTATCATTTGGATATCATACAAATATTTTTCATTTGAAACTATCAAAATATATGCGCAGTCAAAGAATCAAAATCCTTCAATTTAATTTAAAAAAAAACAGTAAATGGGCCTTTTTACCCAAGAAGAGAACATTATAGACTCAAATCTATCAGCACTAATACTGTTTGGAAGAAAATTTTATTAGTAGTATCTTAAAACCAATTTTGATTATCAAAATTAAGGTTTACATCCAAAAGGAGGAGCAAGGAACCCGGAAAAGCGGGACGCTAAGCATGACATCAGTTGGAACACTATAAAGTGGACAATTTTCCTCTTCCCTTTTAGGATTGAACCTTGTTTGAAATTATAAATCTTATCAATAGCCAGTGTTGCCTTATAGATAGTAGCCTAGAGCTAGCGGTGTTGGTATACACTTGCCAATGAGACATTATATGTCCAGTAGTAATTCAGGTAGGGTAAGGGAACCACCTGCGAACGCGAAACGAAAGTAAAAAAGTTATCTAATGAGCACGTTTACGCCTCAAGCTATACCTAATATGGCTTTTTTCTACAAAGTGCGTTGACCTTTACCTCAATGTATTTCATTAACCCGTGTGATTTGGAAGTTATGCTTCGGAACTTAGGGTTTTGCAAAAATTCCCGGGATTTTCAGAGTGGGAAATTTCCATGGGAATTTTGGGAATTAACGGGAATTTATGGGAATTTTAGGAAATTTTCGGGAAAATTGGGAATTTTCAAAACAATCTTTTGAAATCGATACAAACTATGAGGTCCTTTTGTTCAGTTTAAGATATTACTCTGTACAATTGAAATGCTACAGAAGAACATACAAGCATGTTTTAAACAACTGAGAAAATGAATAAACAAAAAAAATGTGTTTGGGTCAGTTTATTTGCTATTCTATCACTCACTTGATTTGTTAGTTTATATTCTGTAAACCACCCACCATGAGTGTACCTGAGAATTTATCCTTCAAAATCAAACTTTAATTTACTTAAAGTGGTTTTGACTGCTTCCTAACAAGCACAAACATTTTCAGCAATTAAATATTTCAGATTTTTTGGAAATCCAACTTTCCACAATTTTTGTCTTATGTGTAGCACAAAATGGTTTGATTTTTGTGTACATATACTCAACCCAAAAGCCTCATGTAACTGATTAGGGTATACAATGCTATTAAAACAATGACATTGAACAGCCTTATTCATATTCAAAAGAAAAAGTGGCATTAATATATTTTACCCAAGCAAAAACTAATAAAATGTTTAAACTTTTAATAATGTGTGACTATTCCAAGGTTGTTATTTTAGAATGTATACATACCTTTGTGATGATTAGAGTATCATAAAATTGAAATTTAAAATACATTTGAACAAATTTCATTAAATATGTAGATAAGTCTTCAAGTTTAGTAAAATTTTGTATAAATGCGGGTCTGGGTCAAATGGGGTCGTTGCCAGATTTTAGAAACTACTACTTCTAATGAGTTTAATTTACATTTATGGCTAGAACAAATGATGCACTCTGAAAAACATCTATCACATTTCTAGATCTTGTCTGAGGGATGCTTAATAGAAAACTATTTAAAATTTGCCAAAGTTCAAGGTAAATTCAAAGGTCCAAGGGTGGCAATACAAAGAAGATGAAGTAAACACAAAAATGTATTTAAAAATATGTCAAGTATAGTCCCCAACAGAAACAAGACCTTACAAATAGTTTTGTGGTAATGAACTTGAGAATTGCGCATTTGGACCTTTGACGATTTTTGCTAATTTTCGACTCAAGTGCCCTGAATAGATAACTTTAGTCTGATAAAAATCTGAAAGAATACTGTAAAGCAAAAGCTTAAATTATTACAGGATAGTGGCACTTTTGCTAAATCAGACAAGAAAAAAAAATCAATCAAAATCAGATTTTTGCATCTCTGATAACAAGTCTATAGGTGTCCTCACATACTCTACACCCTAAGGCAAATCAGATGATTTTAGTCATTACTGTCCTGTAGGGCACTTACTACAACACGTAATTAATGGATATTCTTATCTTGAGTACTTTTGGTTTACTTCCGTTGCCTATAAATTTTCATGTGGAAAAATACGCTTAAATGGAAATTCCATTTTTATTTTGAAAAACCCCCTTTTAAAAAACAAAAAAACCAAATCCCCTACACTTTTAAGCTATCTTGCAAAATTTGTGCAAATATTTTGAATCTTTCGGGTGGATCACTGTAGTGCCTTTAATTGGCCTGTACATAGCAATATGTCATATGCGTGAAATTAGACACAAAACGTACATAATTGAAAGAAAGGCCTAACAACATGTTTTTTATTTTTTCCTGGGGACAAATTTTTTTAAATGTTTAAAACTATAAATGCCCAAATTGAAAATTCCCCGAATTCCCACTATCCCGGGCCCTTCAAAATTCCCGGAAAGTTTCCTCCCGGCGGGAAAGTTCCAAAATTCCCCGGAAACTTTCCACCCTTTGCAAACCCTATTCTGACTACTACTTATATACTCTCAAGATGCATTCAGCCAGATTGTTAAGCAAAAATTGAGTGAAAAAAATCCAGTATCCTAGAAAAATGCTGAACATATAGAAATAAACCAGTGTATAGCCGAAAATAGCTCTAAAAATTTAATGACCTTGTGACCTTTGACCCCAGGTCCACATCAGGTCACCGAAGAAGAGGTGTTATTTTTGGATATCGTCTTTAGAGAAATTATTAGCTATATATTGGTACCTAAATTATGCCAATTGGTCAAATGAAAAGTGGAGATAATGGTTGTTATGCTACCGACCTACCCTTATATTTTGCAGCTGCTTTAGCTAGGCCTCAATCCACGATGGCTCTCAAATATCATCAACAAACACAATATATGGGACAATATTTTCGCTTTGGGAACATCAAAATTCTTAAACTAGACTCTATTAGCTTTACAAATATGTAACTTAAAAAAAATATCCTTTTGGGTGCATGGGACCCCCTTGCCCACTAGACTACCTAAGGCAAATACAATAAAGTACTTCGTTTATACAATTCAATAACTTCAATTACTATGTTTTGATTGATTTTATTTTTCCGTCAGGTTTTGCGACGCTCACTCCATGTGTTGTTACGTTGAGCCACTATAAACAATCACTACATTGGAACCGGTCCCGACATTGTTTAACTGCGGAAGTTTGATGCAAAATGATTGCTTAGATCTCCATGTGGATACTTGTCTTAGTGCACTCGTGGGGCATTTATTTGTAACTTTTCATTTCGAATCAAAGAACGTTCGGACACACTGCTCAATACAACAGCGTCTGTTCATGAGGAGCTGGGCTCTTTCTGACTGTCTTATGGCGTATCATGATCATTTGGCTTCTGCCGATATGTACTATGGCAATGACCTATTTCACACATCAATCAGTGGAGATCTGGACTTTTCCATGCAAGATAGCTGGTTTTCTGTCTGTTTTTCAGTGAAGCCTCCGTTTTGTTTCATTACAATTATAAGGTGTCGATCGCTTCTTTGCATTGTTTTTCCATTCAGTAATTTAAATTGCGGTAAAACTCGTCCAGGATTTCCGGTGGTGTACTATTTTTCATTTCTGTCGTGTTTCTTGATACCTATTTTACTAGCATGTCCAGAGTCGGACTTTTATGACCTATCGGATGTTTGCATTGGCCTACCTCTGATTACACTACGTCGATTTTTTCTTTTCAATCAAGTGGTGTCAGTATCAAGTACCTTTTGTTTAGTCCATGGCAATGATTCAAAACCAGCCTGGTATTTCAATCGCCATTTTTACTGGTATTAATCTGGTGTGCTTCTAGAATGCTTTGGGCTATTCGCCATTTTTGTAACCGTTAAAGTCAATCGACCAAACGAGTAGGACGGGAAAAAAGGAAATGAAGATATTAAACTGGCAATGAAAATGGCAGCGGTCGTTGGAACTGATTTTTTGTGTTGGTGTTCCAGTAATCATGATGGGCATCTTTTCTCAGACATGGAGCGGTTGTTTATTCCTTTAGATGCTTCTGTCTGGTCAGTGTGTTTTTATCCTCCCTGTGAATTCTTCCCTGAATCCATATCTGTCACTGTCGCATCTTTAATTCAGTTCTACAGACGGCTAGGCGCAAAAGAGAAGATACAGTGAGGATGTCTACCAAAACTGTCCACTCTAGATGGTGGACGCCGTCGAAATTAGACAACGGAAAAGCTTAGAACCTAAGATACAACCTAAGAAAAAAAGTGCGAGAGAGGTTCGCCCCTTGCCGGTCCCCTATAGGGCCCGTAGGTTCCTTATATCGCACCAAAAATATTTCTTTAACTGCTCGTATACACCCCTTCTATGGTTCGTAGGAACCTTTTTTGGATTCTCAGATTATTAAGAACCTTTTTAGGTTCCTTCTATGAAGGTGTTCCTATAGAGGCCAAAAAAAGGGTTCTATAGCCTTAATCTGATAGTGTAGATAACTTCAAAATTAATATTTAAAAAAAAAAAAAAAAACATAATAATTACTTAGTGAAAATATTAACATTCTAATGATATTGTTGAAAGTGGGTTATCATTCTTTTTGTCTCATTCTTCCGTCTTCAACGGACAGTGGTAATGATTAAAAAATCCAAGCTCACATCACATTACAGACATATAGCTAAACAAGCGACAAATAAAGGGAAAATATTTAGAGAAAACTATAAATATATTTTAAGACGTAACGAGCGCATATACAAAGCATGTGATTAAACACACTGCCAATTATCCTTTTTAAAATCTTTAACAGGAATATTTCTTCCGGTGTTTGTTTCAAGTTCCAATTGATCTACTTTTGATTTCGTGAATCATAATCATTTAAATTTAGTGAACCATAATTATGTTTCAATAGCTCGTTTTCGTCATTCATTTATATAGCGTATGACAAAGCGGAGTTTACCATAATTAAGCAAATTAAATCATGCTCAAGTTTTGAGACAAAAAGTATTGCTTTTTCTTATCGTGTATTGTTTTCGACTAAGGTGCTCGCCGCTAGTCGAAATCTAACAAGCTCACCAGACCCTATCAAAGCATCATTTTTCATAAAGGTGGTTTCTTCTCATACCTTTATCATGTACATACACATGTGTTGAAATTTCTGAATTCCGTAGGGTCGCCAGTCACCCATGGCCACACCAATGTCAGACACAATTTTAGGTAGACGTTTGATATAGAAGTCCAAGTATGCAAATGAAGGTATTGCCATTTATTCCGTCAAGTCGCTACTTTGCACAACAATATACAGCCATGACGGAATCAATGTAATTACCTCATTTGCATGTTTGGGGACTGTATATCAACGTTACCAAGTTTAGTTATAGTCAGTTGTTGGTATTACGGGTACAATCTTGTTAAAAACACTTCTGTTGTGGTCACGCTTGAAAAAGGCAACTACCTCTATGCAGGCCAGGACAGAGCGTTCATGCTTTGTTGGTTGCAAAGATCATCATTTCCTTCAATTTTGTGCCTGGTGCCGAATCTTTGCGAAGTTTTCCGAAATAAGAGCTAAGTATTCCTTAAATAATTATGTGATAATATTTGTTTTAAAAAGTATATTAAATTTCAAAATATCACGTATGTCCAAAAAAAAGTTAACAGTGGGACTTGACTGACCGTTTCCACAGACTGCACATGGTCAAACTGTTGATAAGATTTGTGACTTACTACGCAAAAACAACTTGTCGTGAGCTGAGAACACAGATTCTAACTGAGGCAAAACAAATTGTTGTATTGGAGTACCCGCAGACACTAATTTGAAAATCAAGCCCTGTACAAAAGTATACCTACCCTAATTTCGTTGTATTGATTTTCAAAATCTTATTTTTCAAGTTGTTTTACCCATTAAACACCTGATTTTTCAAAATTAAACCTCGCTTTTCTCATATTATTTCTGGTCTTGTGTAACTTTGGCAACTTCTCTTTAAGATTTCCATAAATGATAGTCACAGTATCAATATTAATAACATTACATAGACTATGGGGGATGATTTGATGTATAATGCAGTATTTTAAAAAAAGTCACCCGCCCTACCCTATTTGAAATTTCTTGTTACTCCAATACAACAATTTTTTGTGGCCTCAGACAATTTTGGTTTTTGAGAGACAATAATATTTTAAACATTTACATACCTAAGCTTCATACAGTGATACCTAATTTGTTTAAGTTTTCAAAATGTAATTTTCTTTATAAAGGACCCACTTCCGGTAAATTCTTTTGTTTGATATTTATACTTTTTTTTTATTTTATTTTAAAATGTTCACATACTCAACGACCAAATCTCGGTTTAGAACCTTGTAATTCCCAGATTATGTAGTGTCCAACTCTTTATTCTTCATGACACAAAATAATGTGAAACCATACAAATTATAGTATTACTACGGCCTTTTATGACAGCAAGTTTTATTGTATTTCCATATAGACCCTTTGCAGTAGGCAGCCATGTCGTAGGGCAAGAGAGCCACTTTGTATGCCCAAATTATACAGGTGATCTATTATTCTCTTGGTACTCTATCGTAGGGCAGGGAAGATCTTAATTAAAGGCTGATTCAGATATTTCCAGAGGATTCCGCCCTCTATTTTCCAACAAATCATGTTTTAGGCATGTATATTATGATTGTCCACCTCCTATTCAACGGGTGAAATAGCTAAGTTCACATCAATGTCCTTCTGAAAATCACAACTTTGTAATAACATTCCAGATGCCGAATTTTTGTTGTACACAGTATCCTATGGTACTGTATCCATAAACCCTGCTTAACCTCAAAAACTGAAAATCCATTAATATAAAAACTTTGGAATTTCGCGTATTAGGTGACTAGCTTTATTTCTAGTTGACTATTTTAATAAATGTGTACAGAATTAGATTTGGAAATCTTGAGTCTGCCAAGTCTGACGCCGTATGCCATAGATATTCCACAAAACAATCCAATGTGATTTTTGTAATTATTATTATTATATTATTCTACTATCGCAATAAGAATGCCTTGTCCAATCAATTGACGTTATAGAAATCCACTTTATTCCGCCCCCCCCCCCCCCCCCCCCCCCCCCCCCCCCCCCCCCCCCCCCCCCCCCCCCCCCCCACCCTAATAATGATATTACTTCCGTACTTTATCCATATTTGGCAGTTTAGACGGGAAACTAGGCCAGGTTGCAGAAATCGGTCAGTGACTGGACCGAAGTTCCTAAACCTAGAAGTACAGAGTAAATTAATCAATGCGCCGCGTAGCATTATCTCGCCTTACTACCACACGCGCTTAGGCGCAGTCTAAACTCCATCAAATCGCGCGCGATACACAGCGCATGATGTACGAATAAAACAATCTATTACCAATACACAAAATACTGGTCGTATAAGTCGACATACCAGGAATTCCTTGTAAGACTTGTGTGGGAGTTTATTGATTACTTTGTACTTCTAGGTTTTTGGAGTATAGATTAAAGTCTTCTGAAAATCTGGTAAATCTGGTGAGAAAAACTTTGGTCTCGTTGCTGAATTCCCGTAGAAACATGACAGCTTCGTTGCCAACATTTCGCATCCCTTACATGCAGGACTTCATTACTTTGCTGAAAAGTATAGAAAAACAAGAAATTATTACAAACATATTTTGTTCCAAATTTTTTGCTGAACAGCTAAGCCAAAATAAGATACATTTACAATGTTACTAAACCACTGCAAACCTGCATGACTGTTGGTAAAATACGGTAATTTTGCAGAATTTTTCTAACGTGAAATGGACATTAATAGATACAGGATATTTTCACCATAAAAATACACACTCGATACTAGAAAAAGGGAACAATCATACTTAGCAGTGTAACTTTTCTACCAATTTATGTTGTAGAGCTGGCCTTTTCACAATGTGCATATTTCATTGGGACAAAGTCCCCTACAAAGTAATAATTACTCATGAATAAGAATTTTCATTGACCCTCTTTCATGACCTCTTTTTGGTAAAAAAAAGTCAAACTACACGTTTTTGGATCAAACGTCTTATGTGTACCACCCTGAAATCCATCAAGTATGGTATCATCATGTAAAAAAAATCTTTCCTTTAAAATGCCACTCCCTATTTTTCAAATGTGGCAGTGTCTCTTTACGCTACTTTGGACATATTACAAGAAGAGAGGGAGACTGTTTAGAGAAAGTCATCATGCAAGGACGAGTATGACGAATAGAAGGGAAAATTGTCAAGGATCGTCAGAGATGGCATGCAATTGTTGGCGTCATGAGCTGTCAGTAATAGCGGGAACAAACCAACTTTCAAAATTTTGAAGCGACGCGTGAAAAAATGTTCTACCGTTGAGCGTGGCAAGCTGTAAAACAATTATAGCAAATCTGTTTGCAGCCGCCCTTCTGGTTTCAGGATATCTGAGCACGCCTTTCTTCTTCCCCTGTAATGTGATTCGCTTTCTCCCTTTATACCTTCCCGATTTTTGGACCTAGTTCTGTTGAACTGGTTACTGAATCTCTAAGTCTTTGGTTTGATCGAAGTTCAAACAATAACCAAAGGTTACAGACAGTTGTCACCACAAATTTTGATTTAACGTCAATTGAGAAAAATTATGATATAGCTATTTTATCATATTTCAAATTTGACACTATTTTGACCTTTGACTCTAGGGCATAGAGAGGAGTCACCATTGACTTCATCTGATAAACAGTGTGAAGCATTTTTCATTTGATCTTTTTTTTTTTAATCTGACCTCATTTCGCCCCCATGTGACCTAAAAAAACACTGAACATAAATCAGTGAACAACCTCTAGGTGGTTGTAGCGTGAAGAGTTACATGAAGAATCCATCTCACAGTTTCACAGACACTGAACGAAATGTAAGGTTACCAAATACGTCAAAACGTGTTTATATTTTAAGCTGCAGACACCGTATAAAACACTTAAAAACATAATTTGACTATTGTGAAGCTTTTAACGGAGTGGCCGAGCTTTAAAAAGTGCTGTTTTCGAGTTACCCCTCCCCTAGGTACAACAAAACACAACCACCTTTATTTGAAGGATAAATATAATATTATGAGATTTACGAAAATGATGGTTGCGGTTGAAATATTTGGTGGCAGGGATGATTTAGGCCGAAAAACGCATTTTGGGCTGCAATTAAGCGAAATTATTATTTATTTTTTTAAAGTAAAAATATTGCAATCTTGATTTATGGTATCCTTTTTGTTATTGATCTTATACATCTTGATTTTCTTAATTTTTAGCTCAAAAAGGGATTGTTTGACCCAAAAAACAACCCTGCCACCAAAGTTTTTGACCACAACCATCATTTTTAAAAATTAGTTATTACTATCTTTTGAACAGAAGTGGTTGCGTTTTGTTGTACCGAGGGGAGGGGTTGTCGACAATTTTGCAGTCCAAACCGCTCCACTATTTTAAAATTATTTAAAATTAAGTCAAACCCAGTAAATCATTGCGAATATTTGCTGAGGTGCATGCAACACTTACTTGGATTTCCCTCCGTCTGTTTTTGTTTCGGGGTTATTTTCCCCCGGTAGGATAACGGGGACCAGACCAGGGACGATATATGGTGGCACTGGTATGAATACGGGACCCGGAACAACTCCTACATCAGGTAATGGCAAACCCGTAACGCCTTCAAATTGATCCCCGATGACATCGTCGTCTGTTGTATCTTCAAACTCGTTATCTGTAGCTGTAATAATTATGGAGAAAATTTAACAATTGGGTTTACCTTAGTAAATGCAATCGGTATAGGTTATGGGAATTTTAAATGCATCTTGTGACACCTGTTTTGCTGGACGTAAGGTTATCGAATGAACATGGTTTAAAATGTTTCTTCATGATCAAGAATGGATGTGTCATATTGCGTTTTCAAGAGTAACAGATTATATATATTTCTACTATTGCACGAATATAGGCATTCAATATTTGTTTTATATTATGATAGCACCTTTTTTATTTTCAAGCCATGTGATAGTAATGCCTCAAATCACTGTAATCGTAATATAAAATTGTATTATTGCATCATACCATCATGATGTGGGCACGTGTGGTCCAGTGGATTGAGCATTCGCCCAGCATTCCAAAGGTCGTGGGTTCGAGTCCCACTGCGGCCAACGTGTTGCGCCCTTGAGTAAGACGCTTTACCTCAATTTCTCCTCTCCACCCAGGTGTATAAATGGGTACCAGCATTATTCAATGCTGGGAAAGTAACAGACTCGCTGTGCGGGAGGAGTGGCGAACCCCCCACAGCAAAATATACGGAGGAGTCTGGCCCAAACGCTAAGGAAAGAGAGATGGGCACTCCGCGCACGAGCTTGGTCGGCACGACAATTTACTTTTTTTTTAACTTTTACCATCATGATCATGATTTCGTTCGAATTAAATACATCCTGAATCTGAAAATCTGAATCTGTGTCATATAGGGGTATTCACAGTCCACCACTAACTACGCCAGATATAAAATAGATTTTTGATAAATTTGATAAACTAGTACTTCGCGGTTCTTGACTGAATGATCCCCGGATGACCTTTGATTCCAATGGGCGTAGAGAAAAGGTGATCGCAAACATCGTACGGATGCCATTATCACAACGCCAAATATCAGATCTAAATATCAAAGAACGGCGAAAATCATCGGACAGACAAATGAAAGAAAGTACCATTAAATCTTTTGCGGTTCTACATTTTTGTGGGAGAAACATACTTTAATGATGACATTACAAAAATGTCGAATATTGACCTTCTATGACAATTAAACACTTCCTGATAACACCTTATGACTCACTATTTAATGATAAATCTGAGCTACATCAGTAAACACCCATGTATTTCAATAAAAGCGGCTCACTATTTTGAGCATTTTCGAATAATTTTAATGACCTGCAAACCTTCTTCTCCAAACTTCTAGAATAGCATTCTCATTTATAACCCTACTACTTTTAGAAATGACCTTAAAAAAACTGTCGTTTTAACCTGAGATGAGGTATATTCACCTCTGGTTTTAACTGCAGCAGTTGGGACTCGCTACCTGCAAATATGTAAAAAAACGTCGTTTTATTTTGAGTTCCAGCTCCCAGATAAAATGACGTTTTATGGTCATTTTTAAATGCACCACGAATCAAATACACCAAGCCAGAAAGAGGCAACATCGTATGAGCATCTATGTGTATCATAATTATTAATCCATTGTTATCTAACAATAAGGGTGACTTGTTTTTGCTTCAACTGTCCTGTTGATCTTGCCACTCTGTTGTCTTTCAATACCGTCATGTAAATGAGAGCAAGTCGAGACAGCAGTTGAATCTAGTACAGGGTCAATGGTGTCAAACAGTTGTTAAAGACTAAGTATACGCCACGTTTATCATCAACAGTACGTTAAACGTCATTCTGAACTAGTCCATCTAGAAGGACCCTCGTTCCTCCCTGTGTCCATCCCCCCCTGTGACCGAGCCTCTCGCGCTACGCGCTCGGTGGCTAGGTCAGTGGGAAAACGAGAGTTCTGAACACGTAACAAAGCTGTTTCAGATCAGTTCGGTGATTTTACTTATACGTAAATTGGAAGGGTTCATAAAGTTTATTTTTATTTTTTATAAAGGTGATCTATTACACGTGAAGAGACTTTGCTCAATGGTGTTAGAAATTAATGCAAGATTTGAGATCTTTAGTGTCCAGTTCAGTGACGGATATCCAATTTTTATCATTTTTACGAGATTTTGCGAAAAGGTACTAATAACTTCTACATGCTCACCAATTTTGAAAGCTGCAAATTAATAGTAACGTAATAATCTGAATGAAAACTTTGGCCGTTTATACCGGAAGTTGAGAACAGAGATTTTGATGTTTTATATAAAAGCTAAATCCTCGTTACTTATGTAATTGCTAATCTTAAGACGGGTGTTTTAAATACTAATTTTAATCAAAATTAAATGATAAAAAATATTACTTATACAAACAAAATATTTAAAAAATAATTGATATTGTTATTTCACACTGTTTTAGGAAATTGTCCAAATATTGCCAGTTCAAATTGCTTAATCTTAACCATGGACTCAACATCCGTTAGAGTGTAAAACACATTAACACGCAGATTTGAGGTTACGTACGTCGATGTGTCGGATGTTCGGAAATATCGCCGATGCTGTATTATGTACCGACGGATGCCGACATTACATAATTAAATCAAGCGTCATTGCATAAATACAAGAAAATATAAATTTTCAAGTGATAATCTCATTCTCCAATTCAACTTAATCATTTGATCCATGTAATATAGATGCCTACTGACTCTGCAAAGTACTTTGGTTTAACATTCGTCACTATGTGATACACGAGACGATACGACCGTATATTATTATTAAACTTACCATCAAAAATGTTGTGGCCATTCATTAATTCCTCTAGTTCATGCGTGTGTTTGTCCAATTTCCTCTGGGCAATATCTATTGCAAAAAGAATAACACAGATAGTGTGTCCATAAAGAAAGAGTAAAATAAAACTAATGTATATGAGTGTAAACGTCAATTGTCTTTGGCCAAGCGTGTGAAAGACACATTTAAGGGCCAACTTTGCTACCTCTTCAGTTTACGGACGCGGACTTGTACGTGTTCGTATCTGTGTCAGTTGTCTAATTTAACTAGGTAAAGTCGTCTAACCCTCAGGGACCTTAAGATTTTACTAAAGTTCACTGCATCTTGGCGTTTATAATAGAAACAAGTTGAACAGATGTTAATTTATTGTTGCAAACATTTGTTAAGCATTTAAGATTGTTTAGTATATGCCGACGAATTACAATACATTTATACCTTTGTTAATTACCGATCTTTTCCATCGGGGGGGGGGGGGGGGGGGGTGAGGTGCAGGGGTTTCACCATACCATCTCGATCTAAACGACACACAGGATAAAAATTTTAAGCATTTAATAAATGAAACGATAAAAGTGGTAACTACAAGTTGTTTTCACTACTGTTGCAAGCTGCACTGTATTGCATTGTAGTGTCAATTTGGGCTTCAGCCTTGAGGCCAAGTGAAAACTTTTTTTTGACATAAACTTAACACGAATGGAAACAATTCAAGTTTTTCGATTAGATGACAAAAGCCTTTTTTGCCATTTTAGATAGAATCGTTCCTTAGAAATTACTATAGTTTTTGACTGTTTGTCCTTTAAAATCGGACCAACATATTCCCGATTGTTTTACTTTCCATGTACACAAAAAATAGAACCAAGCACTGTAAAAATTCCGTAAATTAAGAAACGATTTTTCCGTAATTTAAACTGAAAACTCTGTTTAGAAACATAAAAATAAAAAACATAAAAAATAGCGTAAAATGTTAATTTTTAGCGGAATATTTCAAAAAGTTCTGGCAGCAATATTTCGGACTTTTTTTTTGGTTCCGTAATTTTTATTACGGAAAAATTCCTGTGGAAATCCCTATTTTTTTTTCATAAATATGAGACAAAGTTTCTGTAAAAATTACGTCCAAATTTCCGTTAATTACAGAAATTTTTCTGTAATTTACCCTAAAAATGACTGGAAATACTGCTTGCCAGAAATTTCCCCGTAATTTACGGACATTGTTTTACAGTGAGTGATCGAATTCACCGTAATCCTAAATCTAAAGCATCTACACGAAATTACCAACAAAAGCGGATTAATTACAGAGACATTGGGAAGCTCATATGAAATTTTGATCATTCAATTTTGGAGAGAATACATGAAGCTCAATGTACACTATTCAGGCCTTTACAGTCTGACTCAGAGATTCGAAATATATTTTTTGGTATGTCAATCGTAAAACTAAAGATAGCAACCTAAAATGCACAATTCCGAAATGTAGATGAATCGGATTTGTCGTTGATGCAGTAGTAGTAAACATTTATGTGTAGTAGACGTCCCATAGGATACTGTGTATACAAAAAAATTTGGATACGGAATTTATAACAAAGTTGTGTTTTTCTATAGGAAGGAATTCGAGTTAAGCTTAGCAATTTCACACAGTGATTAGTATATGGACAAGAATTATGTCTATGCAAAAAAATACGATTTTTTTGGAAATTGAGGGCGACCTCCTCAGGAAATCTCGAGTCGGCCTTTAATTCGTACATTATTATAATCAACCGCTGCGTTTTAGCAATGTGCATCCAAGCAGAAATTAACAAAAGCGAACAGCCCAAAATGTGCAACCACGATTTCATCTTTGATATCTCTTTGGTTTTTCAATGAAATGTGTTCAAAGTTCTTTCAATATAAGCTGGACGAAGTGGTCAGAGACGTCTACCTTCGGTGACAGACCAGTTTAAGATGCAATATATATACTCAGGGCCATTAGATACTCTATAAGATCTGGTACACAACATAATAACATTTAACGACTCTTATACATATGTTACGTGACCTTTCTGCACAAATAAAAGAAGGCAACATTAATTTCACAAAGAGGTCAACCCCAGATGCATAACAATAGCAATATTCAATTTAAATAATAAAATACCATCATTAAATTCAGACGAGGTTCACAAGGACAAAGTTGGGTAAATATAAATTAATTAACACTTCACTCCTTCCCGGGAGATATGCTCTAGAAACAGATGGGGCGTTAGGGTTAATCTCGACAAAAAATCGGTATACGGGTGCATTTCTGCCTACACTTTAACAATCATGCACAGAATCATGCACATCATAAGAACAATATGGCCGCCCTCTTCAGTCATAAACACGTACATTATTTTTAAAAGCTTAACGACCATAAGGCGGGTAGACGTATAAAGCATTGTTCCAAGAGCGCGGACTAGATCCAAGGTAATACATGTCACGGGATCAATTTAATAGAAATGCCGTTCATCTTTTATCTGTTCATGTAATTCATGAATAAAACAAAAGACTAGGCTATGTTAAGGGTTAGAGTTAGGTTGCGGTTGTAAGGTTAAATTCATATAAAATTTGTGATTCATAGCATTGTCCCCCTCAAAAAAGTTGAGAGTTTGGTATCGTCTGAACCTGGCATACAAATTCGATCGTCTCTGCAAGAATTTAGCAAGTTGGTATTTTCTGTCTTTAAGCAGACAGACAAAAAATTGTAGCACAGTAGCCTTTAATAGGCTGTGGTAAAAGGGTCACGCCAAAAACGCACAAGATCAGAGTCAACTGGAATTTCTGGATTAGGAAAAAAAAAAAAAAAAAAAACACCCAATCATATATCTTAAATCAATCTTCACAGAATTAAAAAAAAATCGGGATTATTAGAAGACATTGGAAGCATCATCATGATTTTTGATCATTCAATTTTGGAGAGAATTACCTGAAGCTCAATTTTACACTATTCAGGCCTTAATAGTACATTATTATACTCACCGCTGCTGTTTTAGCAATGTGCATCCAAGCAGAAATTAACAAAAGCGAACAGCCCAAAATGTGCAACCACGATTTCATCTTTGATATCTCTTTGGTTTTTCAATGAAATGTGTTCAAAGTTCTTTCAATATAAGCTGGACGAAGTGGTCAGGACGTCCTACCTTCGGTGACGACCCGTTTAGAGATGCAATATATATTCCGTCAGGGCCATTAGATCTCTATAAGATCTGGTACACAACATATAACATTTAGACGCCGACTCTTATTCTTATACATATGTTACGTGACGTGACCTTCCTGCACAAATAAAAGAGGCACCATTAATTTCACAAGAGGCAACCCCGGTAGATGCATAATAAATCAATAGTCATTTAAATAATAATACCATCATTAAATTCAGACGAGGTTCACAAGGACAAAGTTGGGTAAATATAATTAATAACACTTTCACTCCTTCCCGGGAGATATTGCCTCTAAAGAAACCATGGGGCGTTAGGGTTAATCTCGACAAAAAATCGGTATACGGGTGCATTTCTGCCTACGCTTTAACATCATCACATAATCATGGACTCATCAGAACAATGATCGCCGCCCCTCTTCAGTCATAAACACGTAAATTATTTTAAAAAGCAACGACCTACGGCGGGTAAGCGTATAAATCATGTTCCAAGAGCGCGCGCGGCCTATATCCAAGGTAAAAGTCACGGGTCATTTATGAAATGCCGTTCATTCTTTTAGCTGTTCTTGTAATTCATGAATAAAACAAAAGACTAGGCTATGTTAAGGGTTAGAGTTAGGTTTGCGGTTGTAAGGTTAAATTCATATAAAGAGTGTGTATCATAGCATTGCCCCCTCAAAAAAGTTGAGAGTTGGGTATCGCGTCTGAACCTGGCATACACATTCGATCGCTCTGGCAAGAATTTTAAGCAAGTTGGTGATATTTTACTGTCTTTTAAGCAGCGAAGACCAAAAAGTTTGTAAGCACATTACCTTTAATAGGCTTTATAAAAGCGTCAGCACGTGCAAAAACGCACAGATCAAGTCAACTGGAATTTCTGATTAGGATCTTTCTCAAGGAGATCTAGTGAACATAGATAAAACAGACACAGCTTTTTGACCCCTGTAAACCGTCTTTTTATTGTAATCAAATTTTAAGCAATTTTAAGCGTGGCGACACAATTTTGAATTTGACAACTGATATAAATAAGTAGGGACATGCAAGCGCTAGGTGATCTTCGAAGCAAATCCGGAAAAATGCATTGCGGGAATCTTGCATATAGACCTACAAAGGTCGGATTTATTTGTTATAGTGCCCTCTATGCCATTCCCCATAGAGAGACGGTTCACTAATTTTTAAAAAATTCACATATTTGCCCACCATGAAGTTTTCATAAAATTTACCACATGCAGTCTGGGTGGGAATAAATAATCTGAATTAGTAGGCCTACAAGTGGTCGCCCTTTAAAATTTTTTGTTTTATTCACCCTGTTTGTCATAATAATGATACTTTCAAACAGTTGGGAGGAACTGTGCCTAAAATCACGAATGCACCTTCAAAACTTACAGCAAACCATAAAACTCGTGGGATATAACTTTAAATACAATTTATTTGTTATTTTGGTTATTTATGATTATTGCCAGCCGTGTATTCACAGTTTATTTCTACAATCAATACACTTTATTATCTTGTTCCAATTGACATAATTTCAACCTGAAAGCCAAAGTTTCAAAAGTAGTGAACGAAATCTGACAAAACCCTAGGCAGAATGTAGAAATTAAAAGGGGTTTAAAATCTGGCACCAATTGGGCTCACTTTATTTAAACTTATTTTTACTGGAAAACATAATTGGTCACATTCTCATATAGACCAAACTTGGAATGACATTATGACGAAAAATACGTTGTTTCAGCCAGGCGTGGGCCCGTGTTTTGGACAGTTAGTGACCTTCTGAATAGCAATAATCGTGTTCTGCCTGATTCTGATTAATCTTCTGCTCTTGCCAATGGTTTCTGCCAATTTTTCACAGACACAGTCAAGAACATTCGCAATTTCATGCATGCATACCGTGCATGCATACCTGCAATGCATACGTGCATCATACCGTGCATGCCTACCGTGCATGCAAACCGTGCATGCTACGGCATACCGGTACCTTCCGCAATTTCACATGCCTGCATTACCTGCATGCATACCGTGCATGCATACCGTGGCATGCATACCGTGCATGCATACCGTGCATGCATACCGTGCATGCATACCGTGCCTTCTACCGTGCAGACGGAATAAAGCGTGTAATCCATGGGATTCTGTTTTGTTTTTCGTTTCGTTTGTTTTTTCGCAAATAGCAGTAAGCGCAATATAATCATTATGTTGTTTTTTTATTGTTGTTGTCCTTTATTTGCTGAAAAACACTCTGGTTTTGACTCGTTTGCCACAGAGTCATACAGCGTAATATATGCAATTGCATTGGACTCCGATGGAACCAATCTTGCTACATAAAATTTTTTGACTTGATTAAAGAGTGTTCCTTACAAAAGTTTACATTGAAAAAAATTGTGTTCACGAGCATACTTATCCGAGGATTCAGCGCTTTGCTCGAGAGATGGGACACGTCCCCTGCACCCATGCACCCATTTCCTCAAAGTGTGCCCCCCTTCTTTAAATTTCTGGATCCGCCACTGGTTTCAGAGTTCTTATCAGCTTAGTCATTTTAATGCGGCTTTAGTACAGCAATTTCTAATACAACAATGCAAAAAATGCCATCTTCGAGAAAAAATTGGGTCGTAGTTTGTTACACTTTGTGTGCCCGACATTCATTAGACTTGCGAGGAACTGAGGCATGTAATTCAGTCGAAGGTATACAATGATATATTAATAATTACTTCTTGTAACGATACGCTAACTGAATCTTAAGACAAGGCAAATTCAATAACAAGCCAAGTAAGTGATGATGGGTCCAACGCCAACATGTCAATGTCTTTAAAACAATGAAAACAATGCAAAACTGCGACAGCAGTCGAATCACTTTGATCGCATGAGAAATCTTCGGTATAGATAGCAGAATATGGATATATTAATTAAATGTTAATTCCAAACTAGATTTGTTGCCCCAGGATGACCTTGAACCGTATCAGGGCTGTTGACCTAAAGGTCAGAATCTTGCCAAACCACATTTTTTTAATCCTAATAATGGGACAACTATATTGGTATACATTTAAACACAATTTAACTTAATTTCAAAATTTACTCCTACACTAATCCCCCTTATTTTACAATGTTCTCACATTTCCCAGAGGTTCAGCACCTTGAAACTATAGAAACACATCTTCAAACCTTCTTCCCAAACTTCGAGAATAGGATTTTCACTTATAACCCCACTAAACTCGTTAAGACATTTTCGTGTAAAGTATACACTGATGCGTTAAGCAATAACGCGTTTATGTGTTTATATTTTATGATAAAATATTACCACGTATCTGAATTGGATTAACACTACGTGTTAACTCATTGAGTTAACTCATAAGTATGAACCATTTAACACTTAGAGACAGCGGGTGTTTTACTATGCCATTTTAACTTTTCCTGTAAATGTTGTATAAGTTGCCCATTCGTAGGAGCAAATGATCAATGTTGATATGTATAATGAAAATGTTAAATACAGTGTGAACATGTAAAAAATTGGTGTTGATTGCTTAATACATGTGCTGTTATGTTCAAAATGTTTTGCTAATATATCAAACGTACAAATGTGAAAATGTAAGCACCGCTGTTGATTTGCAAACACTGAATGTTAATAAAGTTAAAGGGGCATTTCGTGATCCACAGCCTCGTCCCCCCGACTTACCTAAAAAAATTTGAGATTTTTATATCATCTGAACCGTTAGCTTTAGTAATCCATGTGTGCCCAATCTTACGTGCAAATTAGGTCGCATCTGTAAGAAATTCGCAATTTTGTATTTTCTGTCCGTAAACGGACAGAAATTACAGCACAGTAGCCTACGGGACCGTGGGAAACGAGCAATTGCTCATAACACAAAACCGCAAGATCGGGATCACCTCAAATTTTGAGAATAAGCTTTTCTCAAGGATATCTAGTGATCAACGAATAAAACAGAAGGTGCTGAAATCACGAAATGCCTCTTTAAAGATGAACACCATAAATGTGTTTATTAAGTGTTGTTCACCTATTAATGCGTTTGTGTGTTCAAATAATGAATACTTTCATATGGAAATAGTTGAACATGTGTGTTAATGTCAATATCAAGAGATAATGTCAGTGAACAAAAGCAATGAATTTCAAAACCACTGTGAATGAGCCACATTGGTGATTCCATCAACTTCCATCAGACCTGACATACCATTTGGTGGCCTGCAAAGGGGGCAGGCTGTGATGGTGTGGCCAGCTATCTACTCTTTCGGCCAAACCCATTTGAACATACTGGCCTTAAAAGCCTCGACACCACTACGCAATCCACAGGCAACACTCAACTTTACCTGGGAGCGTGCTGGTCGCGCGGATCATTGTTAAAGTTCTGCAGTTGAGGATGAAAGGTTTGAAAATTGCTTGGTATTCGCTTGGCCGCCACAACGCCTGAAAATCAGTTTCTTATGTTTTTTTTTTGCATTTGAACCACCTCAGACTCGGTATAATTTGGGAGTTAAAAAATTATCCGAAAATCTTTTTTTTTTTTCCGTTGAGTTTTATATGAGATCGTGAGTAATGTGTGGTGGGTTTTTTGCTTTTTTTCTTGGTTTGTCTTTATATGTGTGGTTTATATAGTTACACAGAGGTATAAGGATACAAATCATTTGGCATTTCTTCTAATGAAACATTTTTAGCACTGGTAGAATAAATTACAGAGCAAAAAGTTTAGAATAAATTGAAACAGAGTGGAATAAAAAAGTCTGTCAATAATCAGGCCATATAACAACATTTTTGGTCACTAATATTCATATCATGGCTCCGTGAGCTTCCGTATATGGTATGATAATTTTTTAATAATCAAGGTGATCTAATGTCAAGGTAACAAAAGGCACATTTCGTAGCCGCCATTAATTTATCGAGACAAAAAAATATTCAATTTTGTGTTTTGCAAGATTCACTTTGACAGAATTGAAACCAATTACGTGCGATTGGGGACTCGATTGTTACTTTAGTTCTTACAGAAGTAATGCCAGGAGTAGTATTGTTAAGACAATTTGAATGCAAATTTCAACAGAAGAAGACCGAAGACTGAAACGAGCTGAAGGCACTTGGGCTGATGATCGTTATATATCTTGAGATAAATGATTATAATGTGACAACACTGAATTTAGACAACCAAGTTCTGCAAAAATATGTACTATGTATCAATTTTTTGACAACATACACCTGTTAAAATTTTCTGTAAATTTAACGAACCATCAAATTGTCGGAATGCTTTCTTAAATGCACATAAAACAACAAAATTGTGATAAGAAATACTCTCTTGGAACTTTCATGTGATAATTTTTCATACATGTGAATTTTTGTGAGTTTTTATATACGCGCCATTATACAATCATTCAAACAAAAATTGACTTTGTTACTTACGGAAAATTTAACGAAATTTCTGGCAGCAAACTTCCAACAAACACAAACTTCCGTATTTTTTTCAAATGACGGGAATTCTATTCAAAATACCAATGTTTTTCCTTAATCTGAGGCAAATTTCCGTAAAAATAAAGTGGCCTGTAAAAGTTCCGCTAATTGACAAAAGCTTCTATAATTTACGGAAAATGTTTTTATAACTACTGAAAACGTCTGGAAATTTCGCTGCCAAATTTCCTATTTTTTCCGTAAATTTACAGATATATTTTTAACAGTTAATGCATCTAGGTGGCGAGTGTGAATCTGGTTATTGCATGAACCCTTCATATTTAAATTATTACGAAAATAATCCTAATGCCATAAAGAGAGTCGTTGAACTATTCCGTGCAGTGAACTATAGAAGTATGGCGCACTAAAAACTCCGAATTACGTAAGTACATATGGCGATAACACGATGCACAAAACAGGCACGGCTGGATTTCTTTTTGATTTCATCAGAACTGAATGCAAATGTCAGTAAGTGTGATAAAATGCCAGGCCAGGTTATGGCACGGAATTTTGGTGATAGTGGGCATGATCAGGGCTACTGGAAGTTCAAAAATTCTCTCTTAAAGGACAGAGAATTTGTTAATTTAGTAATTAAAGAAAACTATCAAAGAAGTTGTGGGTAACTACGCAGCAACACCATAATGCAGAACTCATCTGGGTCTAGTTCATCTAGATATTCTACTTATTATTATAAATGACCAATTATTATTTGAAATGATATTTTTTGAAATTAGAGCTAAAACGATGTCTTATTCTGCCTAAAAACAAAAAAGAATATGATTGGAAAGGAACTTGATCTGAAATTTAAAAAAATTATTTGCTAATATTTCTTCCGGATGGTCATAAAGAGTGACGTTTTCAATTTTAGCGAGTGAATGTCGCCACTCCTATAAGATTTAAAAGGAGGGACAACACCAGTTAGAGTGGTGTTCCTTCTCACTCTTTTTCGAGTGAAAGTTCAGTGATTTCTCTCTTTTTGGAGTGGATTAACCAACACATGCAACTATTTTTGAGTGGTTTACACTCTTTTTCGATTGAATTAAGATTCACTCGTTTTTTCACTCTTTTTACATTTAGAGAGTAAATGATGAAAAGTACGATCAACGTTAACTGAACACACACTAAGCTCAAGATTTATCTATTTTTGAACGAGGATATAGGTATTTTGTGTTTACGTTATGAAAAACAATACTCATCTGAATCAGGGAAGTGATAACACCTGAAATATTTTCAACTGCGTGAAAATATAACAATATCCCCGCACTCCTATCTAGGGTGAAACGAAATCTCAAGTATTTGTCTCCCCCGCATACCGGGCCGTTTGTTGAAAGTCTGTAGCTCCATAGTTTGCTGAAGTCTACGTGTATCCATTGGTCACTTATATTGTGGAAAGGAAATTGAGGTGATATTTTATTCATTTTCAAGAAAAATGTACCAGTTTTATTTGCTGGAACAGGCGGTTATATGATATTAATAATTTATTATGAATTTAGACTTGGTTTTACCCCAGTGCCCTACGAAACAACATGCCCCATAGTATGTTTGTGTTATGTCAATTGTACTGCTGATATCGTAAAAAAATGTGTTAAAAGTGTATCATACGCATTATGTGTTTAACACTTGTATTAACACATCAACATCTGACCATGTTTATCTAGTAAAGCAAATATTCAACAAAACCGAGATGTTAATGTGTCTACACACATGCATTTGTAAATATTTTCATGAATTAAAAGAATAGTTTCTTAGAAATCTGTTTGAAAAAGGTTAGAAATTTGCTCGCAAAAGGTCGATTCTATTTTGTGGGAAGACAGTTACTTCTGTACGATTAGCGTAAAATGTTATTACACCTTCACCATACTGGAGTTTAATGCTGTAAAAATAACATATGGCTTGAAGGCCATATAAAAGTTGAGGGATACGTTTAAAATTTCATTACGATCAAGGCCGTGACGGTCGGAATAGCTAGGAAACTGGTCGAAAACGACTTTAGATCACTTGGAAAGTCCTTCAACTCATCAGTTCAAAATGGAGGTGTGTCTCCGTATCGCTGTTGTCATGCTGTTGGCGTCTTCCGCATGGCACATAGCTGAAAATAAAGCGGCAAGTATTCTAGTTCGTTAAAGATTCGTTTTATAGAGCGCCGATTATTATATTACACACCCATATGACGCGTGTGCAAATGTAAAATGGTGCAGCTATTCAAGTTTCGAGGGTCAGAACTATAACTATCATATTAAAACTTGAAAAGGTGGACTTTGCACAGCAGGAAACATATAATTAGACGCTTGCATCTTTTAAAATAATATTAACATATGACCCTTGACTAAAGTGCGTCATCCCTTTTTACATTTTTGGCCATAGCGTCCTCGTTTTATGTTTGGTGTAATAACAAACTATGCATTTTTAATTCCATATGAATCAGGGGATCAATTGGACCATGATAATGATTCCTTGGAAAAGTATTCTTTGCCCAAAGGAAAAACATCAACCATCTATCAGGCAAATCCTTCAACTTGTTCCCATAGTTTGGTCATGGATCAATAGGCTTGTTCTCGTAACCGACCGGGGGGGGTCTGTGGGTCAGTTCCCAAAATTAGAGAATTTCGACCAATTTCATCTAGATTTGGGCACAATTACATGGGTAATTCTTTTCGTGCATTTCGTCAGTTCCAGACTTATTGGAGCAAATCACCGAGACGACTTTTTTTACGGATCGGGTATTTACGATTTTGGATTTTTGCCCCCCCCCCCCCTTCCCCCTCCCCCCCCCCCCCCGGACGACTGCCTCGGTAAGCCACTGGATCCTCTACCATATTAAATGTTTTTTTGTAATTCTCAGTTCAGGTGATCATTCTTTCAGTTTCGGAGACGTAGACTTATCTTAATCAACGCAGTTATATGAATGTAAGTCAATCACCACCGGAATTGGTACCAATGCCACCACATATAGATTATCTTGTCAACATATCATTTATTGGCAAAATTAATGACATCATCCAAATGTATCTTTAAAATCTTTTCTTTGCTGTGTCGTCGGCACAAGCATTGCGTGAGACAACATACTATATTCAAATTCTGTATGTCCGGCCGTGTGTATGTACATCTTATGTGTGTTTACCATGTTTCGGGAACCTTTTCTCCAAATTTCTCTTGTGCATGGACACCTTAATAGACCGTATTCAAAATTACGTCAGCCCAACCAGCCCTGTTGGTGGACAATGCATACATTCCGCCTAATACAATCGAATCCAGTGTTAGCGATTGCACAGGGATCATGTGTGACAGATGCATTTATTGTAGTACTCTGGAATGCGTCTCAATACTTGTCCACCAACATGGCTTGAGCTATTGAATCGAAGGTTCTATTTCCAATTACCACTAAACTCTGGCTCAAGCTCAGTTGACTAAACTCGTTTGCTTACATACAAGGTCAAAGTAGTCAAGACAGATATCGTATAGTCAAAAACATTTGTTTTTAATTTCGTCATACTTTTTTGGATTATGTCAACCATCTATTAACAGATATACTAGTATGAGTAATTGATAATCCAATATCTTGAAGTGTCATATTGACCCTAATGTTTGCATTTTAACCCTATGTTTAATTTAAAAACAAAATGTCACAAATAAGCTTTTATTGTTCAAAGAAATGGTATCTCATAAAGAATTTATAATAATTATGGATGATATAAAATATTAAAAAGATTTTAACTAATAAGTTCAAAATCTTGCAAGGTGGCTATTTTGGCTGCCATCTTACATTTTAAAGTGTGTTAACCTACTAGAAATAAAATTATGAGTTTCTGAAATGGTGCAAGTATATATTCTACCATATTTTAATTTTACACTCTTTGATGGTCCTTGGATGCTATAATATAATTGGTATGGCACTTCTAGTTTGAAAGGTTTTGGAAAGTGGTCATTTTGAAATGTAGCATGTGGATACAAAACTGTACACTATTATTTTCTATTAAGGGGAAAGACATATTTTTTCGTACTTTAGTGCCACTTTGATTGGAACTTTGGGATAACACGTATGACATTTATAAGATTTTAAAATCACATGTATGTGAAGGTGGCCATATCGGCGGCTCTCTTAAACTTTGTTGACTCAAAACAAAGTTGCCGATAATGGGTTCTTACATAGACATTTTATCTCATACTCAATAGTAGCTCAGTCTTTAATTTACCCTTCTTAAACCTTAAATGTTTTGGATAACATAACGAATATATATTATTGATAATTTGCTAGGTTTAACGTCAACCAACTTGACTTATGAGGGTCAAGGTTAACAGCAAATTGCCATGCAGAATTTTTTAAACATCAAGGCATAAGGCTATCTCATATTCTAATGAATCATCCTAATGATATCAGTAAAGCCTATATACAACAGGTATCTTGTATTTAGGTTTTAAGATCTTTGACGATGGCCATATGGCCCATCTTGAAATGGGATCACCTAACAAAGCAATATGGCCAGATATGACTATGTAATTGTCAGAAACATTATAATTTACAATTTGTATTTCTGTATGAATGTACCTAACATATTACATAAATATGGTATCTTAAAACGTTTTAAAGATTTTTTGAAGGTGACCTACAATGGCCACCATCTAAATTTTTTTAGCTATTTGGAAAAACCAAATTAGTAGATATTTTTTCATAAAAGCATGACAGGTAACATACATATATTCAGACTTCATTTGCACAGTTATCACAGTTTTTGCAGGCACCCAAAATGTTTGTGGATATAACATTGCTATGTGTTTCGTATGCAATATATATGTAGAAGAGAGATATATATATAATACAATACAAAATATAATAAACAACAGTGTGAAAATCCTGGAGGAGTTGAATGATCATACCATAATGAAGGAACATACATCGATGACAACTTTTTAGGTGTAAAAGTACTGTCTTTATTTTTTAGACCAAATAACGCACCTCTTAAAAATAATTGTTACAAATAAAACTTACCATTATCAACTTTATCACTGGCTTTTATACAGCTTTAATATACCACTCACTGACAATAAATACATGTAGACATGGCTTAAATATCATTTGAGTGGGGACATTTGCAAGTTGGCAGTCGTGTCATTCAAATGGGAATCCGGGATATGGGTAAAGCTGACTACTTGTTTAAAGGACGTACCGACCTATATTAAAGACACACTATCAGTGTTTTAAAAATATTTGAAATTTGCAGGAAGGAATAGCTTCAAAGTGAGTCTGTAGAATTCTCATTAAGTTACCTTGTCCAGCTGTAGATTGACAAGAAAAGGAAGAAACGGCAAGTGTTCCAAGATACGATTCTCCTCAATTACGTGTGTAGTAAGGTCGTTTCGACAGTATTCCTAAAATCTCCGATTCTGTCCTTATTAGGTGGCTTCTGTACTTATCATTTGCAGGTATGTTAGGCTACCTACACTTGTTACGGACCTGCTGAATCTATTTTTGATGATTTTTTGATTGTAGATTTAGCAATCACTGATAGGTCTTTAACCGATTGGAATTAATATTTGCAGCAAATATTAAAGCTAATGGTGAAATAGGCTTTCCGATGTTACCAAAATATAGAGATATGTTGATTTAAAAATTCAAAATGGCGGACACAATCAGGGTTCAAAGTTTTCTTACTAAGACTATGTAATATTATTCTACAGTATATGAACGTACTCGTTTTTACATGTACTAAACTACATTATTTTATAATCTTGTTAAACCAGTGATGTCCCCAACTCGTCCAGGCTGTATTAAAACAATGATGTTTGGTATGCTATAAGAAAAGAACTTCTATGTTGACTCCTAGTGACTGATTGTAATATTATTTAACATTATTTTAGGCCGGTGGCCTCGATATACCAATGAATAAATTCTCTCCATTTGGAAGCTGAAAATGGGATAGAACTCGCGGATTAAATGGTCTTAAGACCAAGTGTCCTACACTTTATCCGTTAAGCCACATGTGAGCTTAATTAAGACAGCAGGCAAGTTAAAAACTTAGTTTTTTTGATTTATTTTCAAAATAGCACTGAAACATCTCGGTTTCTAGATATAAACAAAATTTACAGAAATTTTGATGATTTTTTAAGATTGTCTATTGGTATTGTTTAAAGTTTTAATGTTCCAACTATCTTTCCTTGTTCATGAATTAAACCATTTCCCCCTCAAACTTTATTTCAGTTCCCAAGCAGCTTTACGTCGGACACGTGATGAAGGCAATGTCGTAAGAGCCCGTTAAAGGTTATTATTCAGTATCGTGTATTTCTACATTAGTCACGCTCAAAGCTGACACACACTCGCTTAACATTATTGAGTAGCCGCATCTCAAGAGAAAATAAAACGTGCCATCAAACGGCTACCTGTTAACAGGTCAGGCTTAAGAAATCAACTTTTTCAATTCCATTTACATTTTTTTTCTTATTTCTCTCAATGTTTGATGTGACTGTGGGGGGCCGCGAATCATTTTAAGTGATTTTTTAAAGGGTTAAAGGAGATAACAATTCTAGATTGTGAGGTAATATCCGTCAGTTTTAACGGAATAAAATTGCGTTTTAAAATTAGAGTTTTTTTTACCCATATGAGTTAATAATGTAGTGTTTCGCCCCTCCTATGGATGTACCTGGCGCCGCCTGACATTGGTAATCGGCCCATATTCAAATCATTGTCTTAAAACAAACATCTCCAAAAGCTGATCAAATCAATCACGGTCCGTTACTTGTTAATGATTGACAGAAAACACACGACACGAGAATTTAGTCCACCTTTCAAAAGACGTGTTATAGGACCAGATGAGTAGTGGTGTGGTTTTCAAAACAATTAGATCTTTTTACTCTGACCCCCTATACAAAAATTAACCCCTTATTTTTTTTATATTATTAAATTTCAGATTGTTGATTTTTCTAGACTTTTGACCACATTTACTCTGTGACAATTTAGAAGTATGATAACACAACCAATGTTTGTTGCAATTTTTTACATCAAAAAAACAATTGTCTGACTATAGGGTTGTCGCTAGCCGGGGTGGCCGGAGTCTATCGTGGTTGAATAATATAACCTTTTACGAACTAAAAGGATCATGGGTCGTCAGTTGTGATCAATCGGGTCGACGTGGGATGGAGAAGCTTCACTTGACCAATGTTTAAATAATCGAATAAACGCCAATATTATTCCCATGACTACACTATCTTCGCTCTCTTCACCATGTGTAACCATGTTTATAGTCTTCCTTTTTTCGCCTACTTTATGTGTATGCATATTTATCTTTAAACAGCATCGTCGGAGAAACGTATTTATGCGATTAAAGAGTTAACTGGCGGCAAAGAAAAATTCGAAGGTAGGTTTAAAACTGAACTTTTATGATATCACATTAATTTTGTTTTTACATGGGCATGAGCGTGGGTTTAGCTTGTCTTCTTCACTGAAAACGCTGAATCGTTTGAAACCATTAAAACGTCATAATAACAATTGATGTATAGAGGGTGGAGATGAATTCCATATATGGATACTGGTTTGAAACCCTGATTTCCCCCAACAGTGAGGAGAAATTTAAGGGGGAAGCATACCACAATGGATGAAAAGGGATTCTGTTATATTTTCTTGAGTATCGATGATAGTCCAGGAACTTTAGGATCTGTGTAGCCAGAAGGCGGAAATAAATAAGCCATGGCTGATTATTTTCAGAATAGTTTTCTAATTTTGTGGGGAGCAAAATACTAAAAGTCCTCTAGAGTCCCCCTTGTGCTTATCTAGGAATAAGGGGTAAGGTTTATACAGGGGTAAAATTTTTTTAATATGATCCAATTGAGTAAATCATTGACTATTGTATTCTTCTAGTCTCACTGATTAAGAAAATGTATAGTTTGCCTAACCTTTGACCTTTAGGTTTAGGAATACAGGCCGAAAAATGTTCAAGGTCATCGTGGGGTAAAATTTTTAAAAACAATCAGATTTTAATCAAACTAATTCCATATTACTTACCCATTTGACACGGTCATATTAAGGTGAAATAAATTCATTCCTTCAATCTACATCTTTTTAATATCGACCTTATAGGCAGCGGCTTTTGACCTTCCATATAGACCCTGTAGTAATCTGTCATAATGAGCCCTAAAACTATGCAAGTAAACTACTTAACTGTTTACAGTATATTCAGTTTATACACAACGAGAGGAACACATAGACACACTTTTGAAAAGAATCTGACCCTTTAATCCCAGTATGACCTTGAACCTATATTTCCATATAGTTAATTAACCATAAACCGTAGATAGGGCAAAATATGTCTTTATCATCCTTATGACATGACACAAACGATGGTATACATTTGAAAACAATTGGAACATTATAAAATTTGGCCCCCCTGTACAAACTTTACCCCCTTATTCCAAAATTAGCACAAGGAGGAAACTTGGGGACTTTTGATATGTTGCTTCGCACTTTAGGGAAACTATCTTGAAAAATTCAGCTATGGTTTTTTTATTTATTTCCGGGTGCTTTTCTATTTATCTTGGACTATGATATACCATTGATCCAAAACCAATTGTCATAGATAGTACAAACTATACATCTTTATGATTAGACGGACAATTATGACAAACTTTTCAGCATGTTTGGAGCATAAAAGTTTGACCTCTGGGTAACCTTAAAATGGAAAAGAGAACAAAATTCGCGATGTTAAGAGTCGTCCCTATATATATATATGGTGGTGAACAAAGTAGAGGCAATTGCATAAACACCGCAAAATATACATGATTTTTATACGGAGATGGATTTTCAAAACAACACGGTACATATCACTAGGGATGGGCGATAAATATTATTTTTTTCACATTATGGTCAAGGTCCCTTTGCGTTGTATTTGAAATGTTCAATCAAAAATCTTAATTCATATTTGGTAATAGGTAAGATAATTATATTCCAATGGATTTACAATGAACCAGTAAAGCTAAGCATGTCATTTAAAAAGAAACCGAATTAGGCCACAGCATCAAAGGGAAAAATATGCTCAGATAGGGACTTTAGTTACGTATTTCGGCAAACTGAATGATTATTGCATAGACATCACTGAAGATATAGCTTCAGCATACTGTGCAAACTTATAAAAGTTGCAAATTTTCTTCAAAATGATACAAATCTCATTCAATTTAATTCCCTTTAATGTTCAGTGGACCAAGTGAATGTGCATCATAGCAAATTATTTCAGCAAATAATATCGCTGTTGATATTCAGAACCGTCGCGTATGCGGAGGAGAAAGCATTCCAGATTCCTTTTTACCAAGACGTGCAGAACCATTGGTACTGCCCATGCACTTGAAAAGATTTCAGGTGTTATCACCACCCCGATTTAAATCGAGCTATCTCGAAAAAGTAATAAGTTGCTCCGATTTGGATAAAAAATGGTGAACATTATTGGTGGAGCTCATAGGATTAAAATAAGAAATAGTTTTGAGTGTCTCAAATTCTTGCTTAACAACGTAGGGGAAATAAGATCAAGCCTCATTGAATGCAATGGACGTTGACCTTCTGATCTGTGCCCCCTACAACAGAAACTAACACTTTAAGACTGACAAACTAATCCTTATTTTAATCCTATGACCTCCACCAATAATTTGCACTATTTTTTATCCAAATCAGAGCAACTTTCAAATTTGACCCTGTACAATTGAAATTGACCCTTATTATTTATTTTTGCTGTTTTTAGCCTATAACTCTGAAACTTTAGGCTGTACATATTACAAACTATACCTTTTCTGAATCTTTATGGTTAGACACATAACGTGGTGTACTTTTCAACATGATTGGATCAGTTTAAACATTCGACCCCACCCCTGTACAATCTCTTGCTTTGGCCCTTTGTCTTTGGTCCTTAAAGCACCATTGCATCCACGTAAGAATCACGTTTCCACGGTTCCTGTCAGGCTGTCAACATTTAATCACTCAAACCTTTTGTACTTGGGGGAGATGTGTTACAATGTGTGCTAGCTCACTGATCAAATGGTCTTAATGTGTGCTACTGAAATACTATCATTGCATATATTTTCACCACAGTACCCACACAGTATTCCTTTAAATGAGCGATAAGTCTTTTCTTGTCCTTAACAATATTACACTTTTTTTGAAGATGCGCCCCCCAATTTTTCAAAAAAATTGAGAATTTTTACACGGTTTGCAATCTTGGTAACGGCTAGTAACTATACGCTTAATGGGTTTAGCTCGAAAATGTCTATGTGTCACAAAACGAAGGAATTTTGTAAGTAGAATACTTAGTTATCGAATCTCCGTAATATTCAACGGCTGCTGGAAACAGCCTTCTAATGTGAAGTTAGCCCGGAAATAGCGCCTGTTCGTGTCTACGCTCATCCATTATTTTTTTTTAATCTGGTTCGGCAGTTCAAGTTAAGTTATTTTCTCGAGGTGGGCACATTTTAATCATGGACGAAGGTAAACGTAGCAATTTCCATCCAGCTCTGCCGTTAAGTCCAATCTGGGATCCCACTTCTAATTACAAAATCGCTTGTTTTATGATAAATACGCATTTTTTAGCATTCTCGTTCGCAGGTATAGTTCCCTAGACAATTACCAACTGTGCAAAAATATCAAATTTTGAAAATTGGGGGCGCTCTTCAAAAATGTGCCATTATTGCTTTTAAGATATCACGGTATTTCTAAAACAGCCCTCATGTGCAGTATGTAATTTGGAACGCAAGACAAGAGCCAACCTGGGAGGAATGTCCTTATCTCAAGACCTAGGCCAGTCCTATTCAACACTCCTCCAGAGATGGCTGTGGATCTTTTTAGACATTGCCATTTTTAATACCTCCCCAGTGGTATCAGGTTTCAAACCACTTGTATTATATTGTATTGTGTATAATCTTGTTTAATATGTTTACCTGTATGGAATGTGTCTGCCCATTCCGTATCCTGGAATACTTGTAGATTCTTCTATATTACTTAATAAAGATTGAATGAATAATATGAACTTATTTGTTTATACTTCACAGTAATAAATGCTATAGACCTACAGGGAGACGGTACGGAGGGTCCATTTGGCGAAGGCACGGAGGGTCCATTTGGCGAAGGCACAGTTGGTCCATTTGACGAAGGCACAGTTGGTCCATTTGACGAAGGAACGGTGGGTCCATTTGACGAAGGGACTGTGTGTCCGTTTGGCGAATGCACGGTGGGTCCGTTTGACGAAGGGACGGTGGGTCCATTTGACGAAGGCACGGTGGGTCCATTTGACGAAGGAACGGTGGGTCCATTTGACGAAGGCACGGTGGGTCCATTCTGAACAGATGACCACAGTATTTCCACTTAAAGCTACTCCATTGCCGCTTGGAGCTCTTCCCACCCGGTTTAATTCCTCCATTATTTCCTCCAGATTCCCCCAAATCCTCAGGAAGTTTCAACAAGTCCTCAGGAAGTTCCGCCAAGTCCTCCAGAAGTTACGCCGACATCGTCGGAGAAAAAGATGTATCGTACAATGACTTTAGCACGGGCATACGCCCAAGCGTTTTAGGTTGAAGTCTCAAAGAATACCTATTTTGCCGATAAACGGAACTTGTTGACGAACTGTTGACTTATACATAGCGATAAAATAATTAAAGGAAACCTGTGATTTCTTCCTTCAATCGTAATGTTCTTAAGTCTAACTTTAAACCTGGTCGAACATTTTTGTGCATACGGACCTCAGTATCTATCCAAATTTGTAAAAATGTTGACTGAAATAAATACACACATGGTGGTAGCTCAATTAAGTGTAATTTCTCTCATTTATGTATGTACAAGACTATTTTGATTATGTTACGTTATATACACTGCAATTTTCGCAGAACGCGTTCAATTGTAACAGATTTTGAACACCTTAAGAACATGTTTTAGGCGTTCTGTATGTGTTCTGCACATCTACAGAACACATCCAGAACACCTAAGACACGTTCTGCATGTGTTTTCTGAACACCTGTCAAACACATGCAGAACACTTCCCGACGTGTCGTGTGTTCTACAAAATTTGCAGTGTAAATATTATCTTTATCTCAAGCGGTCTCTGTGAAAAAAAATAAAATATCTGTTTAAAGAAATTTAACGTACATACTTGTAAATCCCTTCTTGAGTAAAACCTTGTGCATCGCTTGTCATGATGTATCAGATTGTAGGTCAATGTGAATACTCTGTATCAATTGCGTAACAACGGGGCACTTATTTCAGTAAGAATTTTCACTATTTTATCTTCGATTCGGAACCGAACAAAATATGCAGGGAAATGGAAAAATAAGGCATGGAAATGAACCAAAGTACGGACCTCAGTATCTATCCAAATTTGTAAAAATGTTGACTGAAATAAATACACACATGGTGGTAGCTCAATTAAGTGTAATTTCTCTCATTTATGTATGTACAAGACTATTTTGATTATGTTACGTTATATAAATATTATCTTTATCTCAAGCGGTCTCTGTGAAAAAAAAATATCTGTTTAAAGAAATTTAACGTACATACTTGTAAATCCCTTCTTGAGTAAAACCTTGTGCATCGCTTGTCATGATGTATCAGATTGTAGGTCAATGTGAATACTCTGTATCAATTGCGTAACAACGGGGCACTTATTTCAGTAAGAATTTTCACTATTTTATCTTCGATTCGGAACCGAACAAAATATGCAGGGAAATGGAAAAATAAGGCATGGAAATGAACCAAAGACCGCGACCGATTGTTATTGATTTGGAGATATAAACGTTAAATTTAGAATAAGTAAAAGCTACAATCTCGGCCAAAATTGTTGGAACACTTTATATATCTTCGTGTATACTGATCACCCCTCCCCTAATCAATGTTGAAACATGTCAGTTTATCCATGCGCTCTTAAGACCACCCAACATTGATTTTGTTGGGGCAGGCGAGAGGTCAAGTGCTAGTGTTGGTTTTAAACCTTGCAATAAAAGTTAGTACTTTTCAGCGCGATCTGTATGGTCCATTTAGGCCTTCATTGCATTAGAAAATTACCACAGGTGTTCCAACTACTTTTGACCGGAATTGTAGTTCAGAGAACCTGCCAAAAATACAAGTTTTTTATGCCGCAGAACAATGTTTGCTTTGCATATTCCAAACTGTCAGGAAAAAAAGTAGGCAAACGTTTCTTCGCTTTGAGAATAGTGTCAGTTGAAATGAACCCAAGGAATCTTCGACATCGAATTAACATTCAGTATTTATGTGGTAAAGAGTGACCTCAAAACTAAACCGTTTACTGGTGGTCCTCGGCGGTTGAATCCTGTTCCGATGTAAAAGACCGGGCGTAATCCGCCAGCAAACGATGGTTAAATTCTGAAGCCGCACACAAATCACTTAACCCGGACTTTGCGCTATTTCTAGCCCGGATTTGCTTCAGCGGTTCCATTGTTTTAGCGCAGTGAAGTTGAACTATTGCTGAAAGCTAGGTAGACATAGCAATTCTGACCGGAGCCTGATAATGTCTCGCCTCGAGGCCGTTTTTCAATAAAACTACAAACTGCAACCCGATATCAGCTGGTCTACTCACACAAGTTTGCCGACGGGAGGTCAGTAATTGCCAATCTTAACGCTAACTCCTTGGTGTGTGAGGAGGGCCGCCGAGAGAAATTGCGGGCCCGGGGGGAACATTAGAGTTACGGGCCCCCTTTTACGAACTTCGTTTTCCAGAACCCCATGGGGGGTTGAAGTTGCAGTGGCTGCGAAGCGGCCATAACCCGGCGCGGGGGGTGTGGGAGCTGTAAAATGTATTTGATCGTTGCAACTTAATGAGTGTTTTTGTATGAATTATTAATATTTTGTTTCTGGAGACGGGAGGGGTGTCCCCCTCCCGCGCGAAGCGCGGAGCCTTGCAATGTTCACTTTCCAAAACACATTTTCTCATGAAAATAGGATAGAAACAAATGATAGAGGTATGATAAACGGGTTTTAAAAAGTAAAATATAGCTGATGGTTTCAGTTCTGTTTCAAATAATAATATAAAAAGTGTTCATGGAGAGTTCATATATGAAGCGGCCCGCGCCCGGGGTGGGTGCAGGCAAGGAAGCGTAAACTCTTGAACATGTTCACATTTCCAAAACACATTTTTCTCATGTATATTTGAATAGAAACAATTTTGAAATTGGGTATGTATCCACTTTATAATTCATGGCCAACCTTTTTTTAAACAAAAATCAAAATTGTTTTCGTGGTCATTCTTCAAACCAAGAGAGGCCCTGCACTAAATTTTATTAACCGCGCGTAGCCCCCCCCTGTATCCGCCAATGCTTCTCTTTCCCTCTCTCTCTCCCCTCCCTCTCTCTCCATTCCCATCTCTCCTTTCTCTCCTCTCCCTCTGACCTTTGTCACAACCGCAAGGCTGAACTTTTATTTTTTTACGGGCCCCTAGGACCCCCGGCCCCCCCTAGGACACCGGGCCCGGGGGTCAATTACCCCTTTGACCCCCCTCTCAGCGGTACTTGCTTTTCTGCACCAAGGTGTTAGTTTCACACTTGCCAAGCAAATTATAGCCTTTTCTCCTATGGTCATATTTGTGTTCAACTTTCGTTTTCCTCCCTCCTTTTTTGAATAAATGATTTACGTCCAACGTTTTTTTGAACTCACCGAAGAGCTTGAGTTTTATTTTATTCGTGAGCGATGCCGCCAATAGCTTTTATCAATAGGTATCTTGAAGGGCGTATAGATCGCTGCGGTCGGTGAGCGGGGTATTGGTACCACCTGAAAGCTTTCAAAGTCATGACAATAACAGGTCTCTGCATTTTCCATAGAATCTGAATTCCGTGGTCCGGTTTTCTGCTAGTAATTAATGGACGGATTTACTTAATCAATAGCGCCCATTATTTCTGGAGGTCAGTGGAATCGTTGCGTACTCCCCTTGGTCCTCTGGATATTTAGGAACAAGGAGATGCATTTAATTTCATTTTCACGAAATGTCACATACTAGACGGATAACCCACCGCGTAGAACTGATTTTTATAATTTTAGAGAATTTATTTAGCTACTTCCCAGGGGAGCGTCTTTGGGTAAACGCTATGAGATCGGCCCGTTAGCTATATGCTATTTACCTGCTTTGTACCCCTTGAGCATTGTGTGCTTGTTTGACACAAGACTCTATCATTGGAGTATTGCCATCACATTAGCTGCTTCCCTGTGATGGATAAGTTAATCTGACTACAATGTTATGGAAATGACCGGAATCTACATTCTCTTAGCGTATCCAAAAGTCCTTGGGTAATGGCTTGTGGTGGTGTCAGATTTATTAAACTGAGTAACTGATCGTGGCGGTGCCGCGCGTATGGATTTAGCCAACGCGGGTCAATATTTGAATGTACCCGACGAATGGGAAAAGCCCTCGGTCGACCGGGGAAAATTCACACGCTATGGAATCGCTTTAGAGGCCATCAGCGATAATACCCACTCGTTCTATTTAATATCGGTCGACTGGGAATTGCTTGAAGATTGGCCCCGCCCACTTTGCAGTGATATTTCATTCGGCGTGATTGGCGTGACAGCCCCCTTTATTACAACTGGTTGTTTGTTTACATGTTATTTTCAGATCATTAGCACGAGTACATTTGGTCTGTGCTACCTCGGATTGACATATCGTTATGTGTGCGCTATAATAAACGGTCTCGCGGTTTGTCTTAGGTATGGTGAATCTTTATAATTTATGTTTGCCTTATTTGTCTCCCTGCTTTGGAACAAACAGAGTTTTTGAACACGCATCACGATATTTAGAAATATAGAAACCTTTTCGATTTATGGATATATAGATTGCGTAATTGATAGAGTGGTTTGGAGTTTAATTCCATCATAACCTCTTGATGCGTTGGGTTTCGATTTGTTTGTGACCATCATTTAATTTTGGGACTGTTCATTAAAAAATAAAAGTGGACTTTCCTACTGCGGAACTCCACCGTAACCACTGACCACTGTATTCGGCACTGTAGAATTATTGTGTCCGGTTCCCTAGGAAACAACCCACATTGTTCTATGTGTCTCCTCAATGGCTATTTTTAAAGTTCTAGATAATGCGAAAACTGCTCATCGTATACAGGAATTATGCCATTATGACAAAATATTGGAACTTTCAAAGTCACCCACGTGGTACCAACTTAACCACACCCCTCACGAGATTTCTCAGGTCGATCGGGATTGAAGATTGAAATCCATTCGAGTGGGTTGTTTAACCCATCAACGTCAACCTCCACTCGGTTGTGTGCTTGGGTCTGGCCAATAACAATACTCATATTTACAGGCCATCGTGCGTCAGCCATATTTCACACAAGGTTAACTAGGCTCAAAAATGCATAAAGACATCACACAGTGGTTTAGATTGCGTGGAGCTAACTATAGCTCTTCATTGCAAAATATCCTAAAATGAAAACAGATGAAATGCGTGGCTGTATGCGAAGAGTTCCAACATTTTGGGTGGCAGAAAAAAACGACATTGTATATGTGTGAGAAGGTGAAAAGGTGAGCTGGGGGGGGGGGCCACTCACATATGAAATGGCTATTGGTGTAAGGCTAGCGCTTCAAAAGCAGGAGCATTCGGTGACAGACTCGTGCCACAAAAATAGGGTTCTAAAAAATAGAGGTCTTTTAGTGAAAATGTTTAAAATTCTTCACAAAAATAGGGATTTGAGTGATTCAGTGGTAAAATTATCAAAAAATATTGGGTCTTTGGGTGGGGATTTCAAAAATATGGGATCCATTGAGGACATTAGATGCTGAACACGGGGGTGGGTCTTTACAGCCTTAAATATGCGTCACCTCCAAAAGGCGGATCACACATGCGCACACCCAAAAACAACACCCCACAAACCCACCACACACGACACACACCACACTATTAGGCACAAAATATTAACACTCAAAACAAACACATACCGACAACAGCTTACATTGTGGGTATTTGTGGTTTGTGACTTGTGGGGGTAGAAAAGAAAAAAACGTTGTGTAACGATGCATTGTGGGAGTGCGACTATAAGTTTGTTAATAATGTATTATTATGGGAGGATGGGTCATGCATGTGTGTGGTATCGGGGGGGGAGGGCACACTTAACACACAACACACACAAAACAAACACAATCATTGAGGGGGTATTGTTGAAATATTTTTTACACTCCCAATATCATTTAGACTGTTTTAAGCACTTCATAGTGGGGCGTACCCCCACTAGGCAATTACGCCCACAGTAGCTTCTATACTTGGCAAATACGCCCACCAATGTATGCCTGGAAAGTTCACCACGTGACCAAATGGTTATAAAACTAGGGTAATTATAGGAAATATCAAATGGGGGTCCCCGTTTTTGGGGTCCCCGTATTAAAGATTATCCAGGGGTAAATCCCGGGGGGTAATCTTAAACGACCGGGAACCACACAAACGGGATCCTCTTTATTGTTCCTCGATATCAACGATTTATATACGTTTGTGACCCCAATTGAATGAGTCGATAAATCCTTACGCTTGATTTTGATACTTGAACCATATATTGACCAAAGGGACAACGCACAGTAATTCACACCAAAGAATATATCTAAATATTATAGATGATTTAATTAACCATTTCATCTTCTTGTTCTTTGTTTTAAACATTCTACAATTATCAGTTCTTTGTATGCTCAACAGGGTTTCCATACTTGTACATTTTTAAGTGTTTCCACATGAATTCAATGAAGCGTGTAGTGAACATGGGCCAAATTAATTCACAAAATTACATGTAAATTACATATGACAGATGTTGATTTTACATTCGATCGCCAACCATGCTTTTAAATATCCAACCAGTGTGATAATTATATATAAACAAGAATTAAACTCAATGGAAATGAATCTCAAAAATGGTATTCTGCAACTTCTGTTTGACGTCTAATATGCATAGAGATTCATCTGAAAATCAATAGTGATAAGAACCCACAAACAAATCAATTACAGTAATGAATTCAAAAAATTGTAACTCCTGATTATATCTGTTATATCTGAATATTATGACACTTTCTATAATCAAACATACTTATGTTCCTATTACACAGACCATCTGATTGCAGTATAATTATGACATAAGTGGTAAATACACGGTGTGCGCCACGATAAAGTTATAGTGATGTCAAATGTATATACAAGGGAGGTTCATTATTACGCCAGGGGGGGTGATGGATGATTTCCGTCTTTTTTAACGCGTTTTTCAAGTTCCCCCCTATCAAGTGCTCAAATTTCATGTACCCCATGACTAGTAGAAAAAAATTTCATGTCCCCCCCCCTCGAATATTTTCAATTACAGTTCATAAATGGTCAATAATCCCAGACATCATCTTTTGAAGCAGCCGAGGTGATTGCTTCCCTAGCCTCCTTTAAGTGCATGAAGGGATGATTTTTTATCTTGGAAGACAAATTTATAATGCACCTGGCAGTGGTAAATGTTCTTATGCTCCCTGTATAATCAGAGCTTTTTGGAGAGAATTAACCTCTTTTTAAAAGACATATCAACAATAACTATCTTGTGAGCTCTTGTATTAGATTCTTTACCTGTCAAGAAATTGTAGTGACATAAATGAGATTGTGCGGCGTAATAGTGTTAGAGGGTCCTATCCTATCTGCATTTTAGTCAAAATGATTCTACAAACAATAGTCCACTGTTAGCGAGTTGGTCACAAAAGGGCTGCATGTTTTTGTCCGGTGCTATAGGTAGTGGATGTGGTCCCCAGGACAAGATGTTAAAGTGTGACTGGCGCGTATGTCACGAGCAATAAGGGGGGTACAGGGTCCCGCTTTTGGGTCACTGGCGGGGGTACAGGGGGCTGAGATCCTGGAAGCTCGGGTTTTTAAGCATGTTTGAGTGCCTTAGAAGAAGCTTCAGTTATCTCATTTATTTTGAGGAATGAATTATTTTTTTCCATTATTAGGGCCAAAACGATCTTTTTTAGTGACTGCGCAATGTCAGAGCAATGCCACTGTACCGTGTCTTTGACATTTTGTGAATCACGTAAAATATAGGTGATTGTTGGTTCAAGGGCTAGGCATATTTGGACCTGCCTTTCTCACGTAATGAAGATCAATACAAGCAATTGTGTGTCAAGTTGGTAGTAAGTGTAAGATGTTAAATTTGTGCCCCATAGCAGTAGCGCGATGAATAATGGGTGGGGTACGGGTTCCCACTTTTGGGCCTTGGTTTTAGTATATTTGAGTGCCTTCAGAGGAGCTCTCCAGTTATCTACATTATCTGAGCAGCAGAAATACTATTTAGGAACTTCAATATTTCTTTACTAGGGGGGACAAAAAGAATCTATTTTTCAGTGACATGAGAACTGTGGGAGCACTGTCACTGTATCAGTTTCTTTGACGTTGTGAGTCGCGTTTAACATAAGGTGGTGGTGGTCAAGGAATATTGTGACATTCCTTCTCAAGAATAAAGAATCAATACCAACAAGCAGTTGGGAATAGTGTGGGAATGGCCTAATTTAATATGCTAGTATGATGATGATCATAATACACAATTTTTTTATCAGTCTGAATTTTGGGTGTACGTATTTGTAAATCTGCAAATCTAGATTGATTCTCAGATGGAATATCTTTGTACATTTTTGCCTCTATTGTGATAGCACAGCCCCAAAATCATTTATTTTATAATTCTGTCATCATATGCCACCTTTCATATCACCTTTTATATTTAATGCTCTGATTTTAAGTTTGATCTGGCCTATGGGCGAGCATGGATCCCAGCATGGATACAATTTACAAGGGCCTAAAAGTATTGATAAAGGTCATTGTTGAGTCCCAATGCAGCCAACGTGTTCTGACCTGAGGTTTAAGCGCTTTACCTCAATTACTCCTGGAGTACCAGCATTATTCAATGCTGGGAAGGAACAGACTCGCTATGTGTGGGAGGAGTGGCGAACCCCCCACAGCAAAAATAATATGGAGGAGTCTGGCCCAAACGTCAAGGAAAGAAAGATGGGCACTCTGCGCACGAGCGTGCTCGGCACGACACTTTACATCTTTTTTACAAATAAAAATTCCCAGTTGTGCTATGTATATCAAAATTAGTTACTGTTTACCATTCATTTATTACGTGCAAAGTTAAGACACGCCATCAAATTGGGCAATTGGCAGCTTATATATTAAAAAAATCACACAATTTATGATTATGCATGATGTTTTTTCTGTCCTACATGATGCATTTCATATGAAAAGCTACATGTAGTGTAACAACAGTGGGTATGTCAGGTATTTGAACTGCATTAACATGTACTGTACTTAATAAAAAAAATTGTATTAAATTTCATGTTTTAAATCAGGGTTTGTCTTTTGCCTTGTATGTGAAAAACATAATGTTGATATTTTGTAGACAAGGCATAAAAAATATACGGATCTACAAACATCCAGGATGATATTATATTTTGAAATTATACACCTGAGATAAAAGAAAGATTTACCTACAAATTTAGCTGCCTTTTCATAGTCTATAGCTAGCATCTCTCTAGCATCTTTACACCATAACCTCTTTAATAAGTTTGATTTTTATTATGAGATCAGTCTTATTCAAATGGTGAAAAAAAATATTGTACTTAGTTTCATAAAAAACAGACAGTTTCATTTTTTTTATGATGGCTTTAACAAAAATTTCGTGTCCCCCCCCCGTCTCTGTCACAAAAAATTTCGTGTCCCCCCCTCAATGTTTAAAAAAAATTTCGTGTCCCACCCCTGATTTCCTCCATCCCCCCCCCCCTGGCGTAAATAATGAACACTCCCAATGTGCACGTGCTGATCGCCAGAAAAACTAGTCGTTGCCAGCGAAAATACCAGTTGTAGAACATCTCATAAATTGAAAATACATACATAATCATGGGGTATTCAAATGTTGTCTCGTAGAAATCATAATCAACACGAATCCATGTTTAGTGCGATGTTGAATTACCATACCGGGAAATAATTCGATGAACTTGTCAACAACATAGCGAGTCACAAAACTAAGGTTGAATCACGTATCCATGGAGGGACATCTGTGGTGGAATTAGCGTATACCCCAAAAGCCTATGAATAAATAAATCAATACCCATACAAATTCTTAATATTTGTATCCGTGAAATGCAATTTCCATCATAATTTAATCCAATTTGAAATCATTCCAAACTATTTTAATAAAATTTGGAATAAACTTATCAGACAAAATTCAATTTCCAAAATAAAATATAAAATGAATTATTTGTTTTCATATTGGAACTATAACAAACTTCAATCGATACATAATTGTATAACAAATTCTCTACACAAGCATTTCAGATCAGTAAATTTAAATTCGTAAATTTCATAACCAAATGGAAAATTTAACCAACGCCCCAAAGATGACCGACATAAATATTTAATGTAATGTATTCCGGAAATTACGGTAACATAATTTTAAAATGTTTTCTTTCACACAAAGTCCCATCCTTTTAAGATTTGTGAATTCGGCAATTTTCCAAAAGTTCAAAATTTATTTCCGACATAAAATTCAAAATATATACAGCCACGAAAATTAGCACACATAATTACGAACTAAATCACTCGGGTGGAATGTGAATAGGACACCTGTGTGATTGCGTGAACTCTCATCGTGTGACGCTGTCACATACTTGACTATTGATGCGCGTTCATGCATGGACGGGTATCGTCAAAATATTTGTGGTTCAAATAATTTTAAAGTTTCTAAACCATGATATAAATTAACATTGGACGTAATATTTTGACAATTAAATATTGTTAAAACTTATATTCTGAATGTAGTAATTTCTAGCAATTCCAAATAATTATTACAGTAATTTCTCATACATTTTACAACTCATTACAAATTTTACACGAGACAATGTTTCAACTCACCATTTAAAAGGTTGTGACAAACGAGGAGATTTCACAAATCAGGGGTTCGTCCGCGAAACTGGAATCGTAAGTATATACGTAACTTTTGCTGAGCGCTTGTTACGATTTCTACAAGTTGTGACTACGTGCGTTCGCGAACAATGGACGTTAGACAGTCGTAGGAATACCTTCTCGCATAACTTAGGATCATTATTACGTGTCTTCTATTTGGGTGCAGTCGTGGGTGCAATTAGGTACGAGTCGGTGTTGAATGCCGTCTAGTTTATATCGATTAATGGATTTTAGAAGCATACGCGTGGTTTGGGTTTGTGCAGACTTATTGAAACGGGTTTAGTACTCGGACTACCCCTCGCATATTAGAATTCCTCGTGGTTGATGAGAACCGCGTTTAATTGGCTGTGTACTTTCGATAGGTATTAGTCTTAGATAGACCTACACCGGTACAGAAAATGGCTTCAAACCAAAGAGGGCGGCTAATTTTTTCCTCATAGGAGTCATTCTTATAGGTTGGAAAGACAAAAAATATTTATTTAAAAAATGAAAAGTAATTAGGGCCTATATAAATAAACGAAAAAAAAAGGACATGAATGAATGAATATTACAGGTAAGGTAAAAGGTCTGTTAAGCAAGTGAAGAAGAGATACAATTACTAGCGAAGACTTGCACTGATTTTGTAAAGAATTCAAAAACTCGGAACGAGTCAATAGATGGAACGAATAAAATGGTGCACTGTAAGGTCTCAAATATTTTGAGGGGGTTTTTTTGAATGTTTTGTTTGTGTATATTAATTAATCATCTGAAATACTAAATTCCACCACAAAGATCGAGATGAAACGTTGTGATGTAGTAAATATTATATGTGTAGTATAACAGTACCATAGGATAGGCATAACTGCTTTAACAATGTAAGTAACAAAAATGCCGGATGTGGAATTTGATTACGAATTGATGAAGGACATCAAGTTGAGCTTAGCAATTTCAAACAGTGATTAGTAGATGGACAGGCATTTTGTACATGGAAAATTAAGATTTGTTCACTTTCCACACACTAAGAGTGTGCTACGTGTACTCATGACTACACGTAGTTTTAATCGTAAATCTGGCCTACTCGTAGGCACACGTAGCCTAGATCCAAGTTTCACGAACGCGTTAAAAAGCTTAGTAGTAGGCTACGTGCAAAATAGGGCTACGTGAGTCTTACGACTGCTTTCGCGAACAAACCCCAGGTTGTCCTAAAAAAAACGAAAGAACTGATTTTTGTCCTAATGTAAAGCTTTCCATCAAAGAATCCCCATCTGAAAGGATTTAAGCTGAGAATGATTCTTTGGTACAAAAATTGTGAAATTTCTATTTTCGTATAGGAGCAAATACGAAATTCAGCCTATGTTTTACATTGAAATAGAAGCAAATAAAAAACCACCTTTTTTCTCTCTTTTATGACATTTCTGTAGCATAATAAAAGGTAAGAAATTAATTGAGTGTCTAATTATATGCAATGATTATTATGACACATTATTTGGGTGGCTCAAAATCTCTCGTTGCACCTTTAAAAACTTGCTCTTTCACGTAGGTTGCAATTCGATCCCTTATTGCCAGGAAGCTCTCACATACTCAGGAAGATAAGCAAACAGATGCACCATTACCAAATTATAATTTTTAGCTCCTATCTTAATATACCACACGCATTATTTTGCATTGGTCTAAATAATATATAGGCAGACTAAATAAACGTGCAACCTAAAGTTAGCTCCTGTCTAGAATCACTGCGAACATTAATTTTGTTCCAGCCTAAATTATACAGGCAACCTAACTAACATCGCTGACTGGTCTTAGCTGCAGGGCGGGTTCATGTCGTATGATCACCAAAACGAAATTCGCGCTCCTGGATGACAAATTTACTATCACTGCGCAAGGGACTATGAGGTCATACATGTGCCCAAAACACTTGCAACTAATTTTTACGCAAAATTTTTTCACAAGAGTAAAAAATGCGATTCTACCGTGACAAATACGCTACAAAGAGGGGGTCTACTGGTTAACATTACTACATAAAAAATAGAGTAGGACAGCTCAAAATCTGAGTAAAAACGGCGCAAATTTTGTTTTGCACTTTAGCCCAAGCAGTGGCGTAACCAGCGGGGGGGCAGGGGGCCGAGAGCCCCCCAAACAAAAGCTTGCCCCCCCCCCTTCCGCCCCCCCAAATGAACTTCCCTTTTGTACAGTGTCTATGGAGAAGGACACAAATTTGCCCCCTCAAAAAAGTCTTGGCACCCCTTCAGCCCCCCCATTTGTAAGGTCTGTTTACGCCACTGTTAGCCAGAAAATAGAAATGATTTAAATTGCTAATATCACGTAGATCACGGTAATGCTTAAGGGGCATTTCATGTCATCCCATCCTCGTTCCCCGACGTATCTCAAAGAATTGTGATTTTATAGCATCTGAACCGTTCGCCGGCAAGTATAGTAGTGTGCTTAACTTTTGCGTGCAACTTCGATCTACTTTATAAAAGAAACTCGTAATTTTGGTTTTTCCTAAACTTACAGAATTACAAGACTGGCCTATGGATCTTGGGCAGTGCGATACACTAAATTCCTCATAATATCCAAACAAAACTCAGAATCAACAGAAATTTTTTGAAATACCTTTCTTGATGATATCTAGTGAATCTTAACACAAATAAATGTGCTAGGAAAATGAAACTACCCGTTAGTGGATAAGTACAAAGGGTATATCAATTTGAACCCCCTAGTTCAATATTTTTGTGCATGAGAATCTATTTTCTCCAAACTGTATTTTTTGTAATTTGTGTAACTTTGGAACACGCTTCTTAAGGTAAAAAATACCAATCAATTGCACCGTTTAGTAGTGATTATGAAAAGGCCTCTGAGCCCCCCTTATCCACTTGCGAAAGTATACCCATAAAAAATAATTGTTCACATATGTTTTTGTTACCTATATTTGTGGACTTATGCTACTCCGTACTTACTTACACAAAGTATTCATAGAATTAGCGTTTCTTTAACAATTATATGCTGATATGTAGTGATCCGGATTCACTTGCCTGTACAAATAATGGAAAGATATATGGTTGTGAAAAAGACGCCACACTCAACAGGCTCAAAAAATAATCTCTGGTATCTCTCAATAAAATTAATTGTAACCGGGTTGCATTTATTTTTATTAAGTAATGTCAATGAAATTATCTTTAAAGTTATCACTAACAATGTATTTTAATTGAGATACTCAAATTGTTTGAAATCAGTATAACTCGTAATAAGTTTATTAGACGGCACTAAAGTCGCAACTACTTATACACAACGAAATTATTATCATTGCTGAAACTCAATTATGTGATAGGTATGTGGTTGAATGGGAAATTAAGAGGGAACCCACAAAGAAATGTCTTGAGGAAACTCTATACCTTCTGCTTATGAAACAAACACTTAACTACTAATCCCGTTGACCTACATGGAATTAATTATGAAACCATTTATTTTATATACATTATTTTGCTTTCAAAATAATATATTTGCCTAATTAAATGAACCAATATCATTAAAAAGATGAAGTACTAAAAATTTGAAGTGAAATTAAGATACTAAATCTGGTTTTTTTGTGTCCTTTTTTGGTTGACAATTGGTCTTTGTTATAACTTGTTATTAACTTATTTGAATCTGCTTTACTTAAAAGTATAAATAATTATTAACTTCCACAATCAATATTACAACAACAAATTAAAATGAGTAATTGTTTTACTAATTACTGTGTTACTTAATTTACAGGATCTTTGTATATATGTTTGTGTTCCAGTTCAAACGACCCCAACGAAAACAAAACAAAAAACAAAACAGAACAAAAACCTACCCGATTGACAAACATCGCCGTCCACTTGCCCATCAAAAATTAGTTTTGGATCAGAAGAAAGTCAGATTTTTCTAATTACCCAGTGTGTAGGGTTGCAGGGTCCGTTCGCAAAACTCAACGGTTTGATCGATTTAACTCATATGCTTCCATAGAGAGAGAAAACCCATGAAAATCGGACCCGGCGGGTCACCACCTCTATGTTTAGTCTTACTTCTTACTTAAAAAATAAGAAGAAATGAAAGAAAGATTTGATGGCGATTCAATGAGTAGTCTTTCTATCTCGAATGTAATACAACATGGATAACACTGGTTATGCAAAACGATCTGGGCGAAAAGCGCGTTAACGGCATAAAGGCTGTGCAACAAAAAATAGAATGAATTGTTGACATTATGGGCTATTCCAGAAAGTATTCACACTCCCCAAGATGACAGTGGTTAATTCCCATACCCTTCTTCTTCAAAAATGTATTGAATTACCATAATGAAATCCAAAAAGGCATGTAATTCCAATAATGAAATCCAAAAGTGCACGAGAATAACACAATGAAAATCGTCCAAACATATCCAATAATCCAATTGCGATTACTTTAACAAATCCACTGAATAGAGAGTAGCTAACCAAGGACGATTCTTGGACTTCCCATGACTTTACTGTCCAACTGAAAAAAAAATCCCACTTCCTTAAGAATACTGTTATGCTGTTTTTTCCTTTAGTTCTCGTTAGTCAAATACCGAAAGAGGACATGATGAAAAAATGCAATGGGAATTCCCACACTGATTTTTCAAAAACAGCTTTGGAATTCCCACACTGATTTTTTAAAAAACAGCTTGGGAATTAAAATTCCCGTAGTCATTTCGAAATTTGAAATTGTCATCTTTTTTGTGTGGATAATTTCCGGAATAGCCCAATGTATACATTTTTTGCCTTGTGATACTGAACTACTAAATTTACAGTTTGTTGCCAAAATATACATTGAAAAACTTCAGAAGGGGTATAGTTAAACTATTTTGTTGCCATTAGAATGGATGGTAGTACTTTTACATTCCTTTTTACTCTATGTAGTACTTAAAGCTTAAGTTGGGTGAGCCGATCGACAACCGATTTACACCAACAAAACTGAAGAAAGTTCATGTTTTTTAGATACGTCAGTGATATTTAAGGCCCAGGAAAAACGTCTCAACATGTTAATGTCACCCACACACTGTTCTATGGGCCAATTTAGTATGCTTAGCTCCAAACGGCTGGACCTATTTAAGTCCAAATTTGCAAACAATTGTTTTGATTATATGCTTCCACATGGGTGAGAAAACAAAACTTAAATTGGATCGCGATTCGCCACCCAACTTTAATCGTATAATTGATAATTCCTAATAGTGTATCGCTCGACATTCTGTAAAATTCAAGTAGCCGCATGTTAGTTTTATTGACATAATATGCCTGGAAAATACCATAAAAACAAAGTAGTTTGCTGTATCAGTTTCTATAGGCGCTAAATACTATCATCTTAAAGCGATTTTACAGTATTTTATTGTAAAATCCAAAGCATTTTTTTCACAAAAAGTACACATAGCTGTTTATTACACACAAAAAAAGATCGACCGTGAACGGGAACGTTGTCGGTAATGAGGCCGTTTTCCAAAATGAGAAAGGTAACTTTATGTGACTTTTGACAAAAATTTATCACATTGCGAATTCTACATTCTTTTATCAAACTCCTGGATTATAGCTTAAAAGCATGACCAGCTTTAGAAGTGGTTTATTTTTTCTGAAACAACAATTACCGTTGCACCGCTTCTTGGTTTCAATGAGGTTGGTACATAAGTTTTTTTTTTAAATTTTTTATGTTCATATATGTTCAATCCATGGACTTTTCACCTCATTTATTTACAGGCGAGACCTGGCTTTCATGCGCAACATTCACAGCGTATTTACCCAGACTTACCTACACATTCTTGAATGCTTTGAGTTAGATATTCTAATAAAAAGTGAGGTTTGCATAATGTTGCCGGGAATGTTGCATAATGGTTATTTATGCTAGTAGCTTCCATGTACTCAAAGTTCGTTTTTTTTTACTCAATAGTAGGGGACCGTAGTGCACAGAACCCATCCAAGTGTGCACTTCCGGATAAAAGTGTGAATTTTGGCACACAAGTACCTTGGACCGTGGCGATCAAAAAAATTGATGGAAGCACTTTGCCACGCCCTTTGCATGGCCGCCATCTTGGATTTCAAGATGGCTGCCGTCGGGAGTCTATTTTCCTCAATATCTTGGAAACTAAAATAGCTAGAGAGATCATTCCAAAGGCTATACCCACATTTTTGGGGTCAATGAATCTTATAGACTAATTTTAAAAGAGTTCAGGTGGCAGCTATCTTGGAAATTTCAAAATGGCCGCCATCCGTGACATACTTTGAATGATATCTTGGTAAGTGAACAAGTTCGGGAGATATACATGTATCTGGTGCCAACGTGCACATTAGTTGGCCCCTTGAATATTATAATGTGAATTTTAAAAAGTGCTCACATATGGACTATCTTATATCAATTAAATTTGTGTTTTTCTTCCTTATTTTGGCCAAAAATCTGAAAAAAGTCAAGTTTCCTATACTTTTGTACACAAACTGATTTTACTAAATTTTGCGAGAGCGCCGTGCATTATAACGTCATAGAAGGAAGATTCTGGGAATGTTGGTACTTTATTTTGGTATCACTGGATAGATGAGACCCATAGCTATCAATTGATATCAAAATCATGTTGGGGTTCTTTATGGAAAATCTATGAGGGGGTGCAACCCGGTGTTGCAACAACCTCCGCATGCTAGAATTGAAGCCTGCCCATGTTACCTTGTTTCATTCATCTAGCTCACTTCCTTTATTGAGAATGATTTGCTTTTGATACAATTCTGTCTCTTACAGGTCTGACTGGCTTTACAGCCTTCTTGAGAACCACATCATATTAACTTCAACCAATCTGTGCAGGTGGCACATTGGCTTAGAAGTCTGGCAAATGAGATCTCATGCTAACACCCGAGTTTTTGCTTTAAACACGATTGTTCAAAGTAATCAGGGTGTCGTGGAACTCAATCTTTGACAAGTTGCATTGTTTGTGCTGGTCAATAATTGTCCATGTTGCCAGTTCTGAATACAACCATGTGCAGACTTAAAAGATGGTTAAAGGTGATGGCAGTGTGTCCAACATCTATGATTCTCCCAACATCCTGGAAGAGCACATTTTGGCTCTTCTTGAAAAACTCTAGCTATTGCTGAAGAGGCTGCTGAAATTGGTGCTGATTTGCCAGATATTGGACACCATTCTTGTTATCATATCCAAACAGTGGTTCTCAAATATTATCTAGCTAGAGATGGGTACAACGTCTGGCTGCTTCACTAAATTCTGCAAGGTCCTTGTCTGCGCCTTGTTGCTCCAACAGTGGGCAGACCAATAGGTGTTCCATTTTCTGTGGTGCTGTTCCACAACCACAGGTAGTGTCCTTATCTGCTTCCAGGTAGCCTCACTTCTGAAAGGAAACCTTACATCGCCATTCAGCCCATGAGGAGTCAGCTCAAGGTGGCAAATGCTCACCAGGTTCAATACCAATAGATGTTACTTGTTGATAGCAAGGCGACTCTCGTAGACTCTTTAGAGGCTGTTTCAAGGTGTTGGACTTTGCTTAAGAAACTATTTGAATTAAGGGAGTTAGCAGCAGGTCTCTGTCTGGATATAGGGTGCTTCACATAGATACTTGGCAGCTACGCTCTTGCATGCTTGCTACAGTATGATGGATGTCTCGTGGAGCAATTCCTGCAAGGATGTATAAGTTCTTCGTTGCAGTTGGGCAAAGACATCCTGTGATAAGCCGGCAGGAGGATCAAGATTCTTGGCATGGTTTGATCTTTCCCATACAGGGCGATGCATGCTCTGCACATCAGTAGCACAGGGCGAGTGACTGTCGTTTTGAGAATATGTCGGCGAGCACCCCATCTTCTGCCCGCGAGTTGGTAAATGTTATGCGTGAACATACTATACTCTTCGTCTTTTGATGTAGGTCTTATAAGAGAGAGTGCAGTCCAAGGCACTCCTAGGTAGACAGAATTATTGCAGTGCTCAGGGGTGTTCCAGACCAGGTTCACGGTTGCATAGATGGAAAGCACACACCTGTGTCTTGGATGGATTTGCACATTGGGGTTTTCCAAGATGGCGACAAAAAAGGGGCGTGCCAAAGTGCTTCCATCAATTTTCTGAAATGGGATGGTCTAAACTACTCGTGTGCCAAAATTCACACTTTATCCGGAAGTGCACACTTCCTCGCTAACAACCCTAACTACAAGAGTTTTATAACATTGTGATTGAACTATTACGTGGCCATTTGCCACCTCTTTGAAGATTTTCGTTCGCCGGAATTCAATCTATTCGAGTGGGATTTTTTAGCCAATCAAAGTAAAGAACCCACTCGTCGTTTCATTTAGAAGCCGCCCATTCGAACAATACCAGGCTGTCAGTAGTCATTTGGTTGTCCTATCTGTCGTAATTATTATTGTCCTCTACGGCGGTACGGTAAGTACGTATAGCCTGTTCTAAAATTGAAAACGTAAATTGAAACCAGCGTTTGAAAATGCTCAAGACTGGAATAATACCGAAATGCATTGTGTGAAAAGGGATGCGGCCCGTAGCGATTGCGTGTTCACTTTTCCGTGTTTGCGAGCACCGAAGTACCCGACAAAAACGTTCAATTTTCTCGCTAGGTTCTATAGGTTTCAGACCCAATTACGTACATATTTAAAACAAAACATAGTAAGGGACCCTCTGATGCAAAAATCTCCATAGAACCCCTTCGTTTTTTTTGATATTTGAGATTTAGTTTCATTTGCATGCATTCGCTATGACGGACTGATAACGTTAATCTCTCGCGCAGTACTAATTTAGATAATATTTTCGGAGTCTGTGACACGGACTACACACTTTCCGCACCGCCGTAATTGTCCTCCAATAGCTCCCAATGGGCACAAGCATATACGAATTGCCGAATGGGGTCATGAACCCCATTCGCCACTCCACCTGCATTGTTGTTTTTCAGAGTCTGGTAACTTCATCTTTCATTGCATGGCATATGGATGACATGTCTTAGGAGTTGGGTATTAGGTATATACAAAAAAGGCGATAGTAAAAGTAGGGAACATGGTTTATATTTATTTTATAACTACGAACCTTTAATATAAATTATTGAGCAAACCTTGGTGCAACCCGAGCTCAACCTGGCTACCACGTTCCCTGGTTATACGCAATTTTTCTAGAGTGAATGAGCACATATGAATCAGGTCATGCGACCTGCTTACCTGAGTCCGATAATCAAGAAATGACTTTGTGTCAAAATATAAGTTATTGGTCTGAAATGAATACGAACGTGTAAACCATTTTTTTCTCATGTAATTTGAGGTAATTTATTTCCAAAATAATATTGGGGATAGTTGACCAAACAATTATTACGAACCAGAAAGTGGTCTATACTTATATTCGAGATAAAGCGGTCTCAAATAAAGTAAATAATTAGCGTGTTTTAAAGTGATTTATGTTAACGTACGGAAACAATATTTTTATTGGTTTTAGAAAGATGATTGCAGTAAGCCATCTAAAATATATTGCTGAACGTCTTCATGTTCTTATGAATTGCTAAACTTCTTTGTTTATTCAACAATGGATTTAATTTCTTTGAATTGGGAGGCCTGTGCTTGGCCAAACCCGATAATTTCGGTGCACCATTCGCATTGTGCTATCGGACCCATAACATTCGCAAGTTGAAGTATGATTTTTTTTAAATGCTGAGCCTTTTATTCAATGGATGACAAACAGAACGATCAAGATGATAGTACCGTACCGTAGTCCTATGATGCATGAACGCTACACTAGACAAGCAAGACTTTTGAAATGCAGGGCACTATATACAATCGCTTCTCCCCACTTGCATGTTGTACTAACCAGCAGTACCATTAACACGACAGTTTAGCTACAGCGACGACCGGCTCTCGTTCATGGTAATATGGTAGGCGGTTCATAAATATCCCGGTTGAATGGGTATTATTCCAAAGAAGGCGGTCCATCCTTCAATCAATGCCCGGTCGAGCGGCAGCTAGTAAAACCGAATGGGTTCCGAATTCTGATTGGCTGAAAAGCATAATCCGATCGGGTTTTCCCGGTCGACCGAGACTTTTCCCCACTCGTCCGGGTCCATTCAAATAATGACCGTCTTGGCTAACCATACGCGCGTATCCATGATACGGACGCTCCTAGTACTGGCCCACTTTCAGCTGAAAGCGGATTGGGAACAGTCATGGGTTTTCGCCCTACTCTTATTCGACAGTGGCTGCAATGTACATGTACACTCTCTGTACACGGGAGTGAAAACGCTTAACGTCCCCTCCGAAAGGACTGGATGCTCTCATGATTCATTTGCCCAATTCCAAGTGAGCCATGGAGGAGAGCGGTACAAACCTGGTAGGCCTATACAGATCAAATCCAAATTGAGTACCCGAATAAATCCCAGCCAGTCACCCCACCGGGATTCGAACCAGGGAGTTTTTGGGATATTTACGCCACAGGAAAGACCCTAACCGCCAGGCCACGCTCTACCACTAGAAGTAACGCACTGTTTTGTAACACTGATCATTCAGTACATTTTCAATTAGAAGTTCGTAACTTTGTTATGTTATTACATGACCTAAAACCATAAACAACACCTCCATTGACAACAACAGCATTATCATTGCCAGTATTTGCTCACTTAAAACTATTTTACTTATATTCGCTTTAAAATGTCCAACTACAATATCACAAACCCTCCAAAGTCGGAGCTCAGGGTGAAAAGGTGGCGATTTTATGGAATTCTAACGGTAGTATAACAAATTCTAACAAACAAACACACACACACACACGTGATCGTATTGCCTGTGTAGATGCATCGTTTTGTAGAAAACCTCAAATTTCGACAAAACTTTTGGGGTTTGGGGTTTAATACCCTATTTTTATTTTTATTGTTTTCATTTCATAAGTATTACTCAAAATGATCACGGATCTCATGAAAATGAATCTACTATCTATCTTACATAGATATAGTATATAACAAAAAATGCAAAGTATATATTTGACCAAAAATGTGACCAGATGCCATCTTGAAAATGAGACATTGCCATATTTTCTCTGGCAACACAGGACTTAAAAGGACAAGTATATATGTCTTTCATTACTATATAGTTTTGTCCAAAAAAATGGAATAGTGTATACAACATTTGCAGACCATATTGCCCATTTAAAATCCAAGATGGTGGCTAGCAGACATCTTGAAAAATTAAAAAATTATTTGACACCAATTCCCTAAATTGACAGATAAGGTATCATTTTTAATTTTGGCATGTAAAATCCATTTTAACTGAAGCACCCATCACGAAAAATAACCTTTGAAAAATATAGAGTCGTTATGTATTGGCTGATTGACCCTACATGAAAATTACTATGTAATTGTGATAATAAGACATTTGAAATGTAAGCTACCCCTTATTTGGTTTAAGTATAATTACCGGGGGTACTCAACTGTTTTTCAGACTTTGGGCGCTTGGGAAATGATTTGGTCTGCCAAAGTACCGGGTATAGGGTCTTAGAAATTAAAATTTTTACAAATTTGCAGGCTTAGGGGCTGGAATTTGGCTAAAGTTTAGCTTCTGAGGCAAAACAATTTCCAAACTGGTGTCTTAAGCACTGCTGGAGAGATGCAAAACGGAGTCTTAAAATGCTCAGATAACAACGGCTATTTTTTTGTTAAATTTGGTCCACCTTGCCAAATCCACCAAGAAAAAGGTATCCTAAAATGGTCACGGATTTCATTAAAATGAGTCAACTAGGATGTAGTTTTTACACCTGTATAATGCTCGAGAAATCTACAACAAGCAAAAAAAGATTGGGAAATGGACAGTAAATATATGTAGGAGAGGATACAAATTTGTGTTTTTCTCAAAATGCTGATTACCTAAAAAAGTATTACCCTACACGGGCCCACACAATGTATCACAGGGAAGCATAATATGTCTATTTTATAAGCCATAATGTGGAGCTACCACTTGTATAGACCGTATTCAATAGCCAGCCATGTTGGTGGACAAGATAGACGCATTCCATGCAGTAATACAATGCATTCACCTGTCCATGATCCCTGCGCAATCGCTAAACACGGATCGATTGACAAGAATGTATGCATCTTGTCCTGGTGGCTGACGTCATATGAATACGGTCTATTGGGAAAAGGGTGTTTTGAACCGTTGTGGTAAAAAAGACTGAGTTTGGTAAAAATATGATTATCAAGTTTCCTCTGTATCCCTAACGCAAATGCACTTTTGAAAAAATCACGAGGCGGACCCTTGCCTTGTTTTAGGGGGAATTGCCCTAGATAACAAGGAAAAATAACGCTAGTTGTGTTCTTTTGGGGGGGGCGGTGATCGTAAAATTTTCTTCTATCGCCGATAGCGAACAAGACTCGCCATGTATGTGGTTTTTAAACAGGAGTATGATACTCAATTCGTCTACAACAGACGGTTAAAGATTGGGAAATGTACACTAAATATAGATAGTTCTGGATGAAAAATAAGCCTTTTTCTCAAACCCCTATTTCTGAGGGATTTTTCATTAAAACTTTTGATTATTTAAAAAGTAACACCTTGGATTTACTTATATATCACTGGTAAATTTGATATGTTTCCTCTAAGGTAAGACACTACGTTGGGCTGTCAAGTTGGTATAATGGGTGTTTTGGGTCATTTTAGTAAAAACATCTACTACGGTAAAAATATGACTGAAGTGTTTGGTGTATATGACATCTATGTAACAAAATACAACAATACTTGTAGGGGTTTAAAATCTGCGTCGTGCTCCATAAAATCTGTACCAAGCAATTTTGAAGATTAGAAATTGTACAGTAAATATAGGTAATAGTCGATGTTTTATCTTCAGAAGTATATGATTGTAAGAAAAATGCATATTCAGTTAACATCGCCTATATATTTTCATAGGGTTAACGTATTAAACTTTCTGATATGATGTGGCTCTGAAAAAGTGATGATAATTTTGGTATGTAATAAAAGTTTTAAGGAAAAAATATTTCAGAAATAGCATTTGAGAAAAACACAAAATATCTGATTCTGCCTCTATTTAGTGCACGTATACACTTCCCAATCTTTAATCGCTTGCGGTAGACTTATAAAGCTTCATCCGGGTTCAAAATTGTTCTGTAGATGCCAAAAATAGGAAAAACGTAAAAATCATATTTTTGACTAAACTTGGCCTTTATACCAGAATGCTCCCAAAACACACTTTCTCCCATTTTAGCAGTTCACCTTACCTTAAAGTAAACATAATTCCAGTGATTCATAATGGTTGGTCTCTATAGAGGATCATTTTTGTGAGTAATTTTTTAGAAGAATGGTTTGAGAAAAAATACAAATTTAAGTTGTATTGCCTAATGTTACTGTACATTTTTTTTCATTTTTAGATGCTTATTGTCGCTTTATGAATAAATCATAGTGATCTAAATCTTTGTTCCATGGACAGAAAGTAATGTATTTCACAAATGTCGATAATACCAATATCTTAAAAATATTTTTGACCAAAGGTTAAGTTCTTGACCAAAATATCCCTAAAAGGTAGTTTCTCACAATTATGGAATTGCATAATAGGATGGGTATATTAAACTCTTAAAATAAGCCTCTTTTCTCACGTCTGCAGCTCTGCTTATGTGTACATGTAATAGACCGTATTCAACAGCCAGCCATGTTGGTGGACAAGATAGACGCATTCCAGTACTACAATACATTCACCTGTCAATGATCCCTGTGCAAACATGGATCGATTGATAGCTTAATGTATTGTATTGTAGTCCTGGAATGTATGCATCTTGTCCACCAACATGCCTGGTGGCTGACGTCTATGGCAAGCCATAAAGGCCATAACGTATTGCTGCAACGCGTTGCGAGAAAGTAGCAACGCGTTGCGACATTTCGGCAACGCGTTGCGACATTTCAGCAACGCGTTGCGGTGTCGGCCAATCAAAATCATGAATTTCATGTATTTCAAAAATAGACCCACAACGCGTTGCTAGATACTTTGCAACGCGTTGCAAACCTTCACAACGCGTTGCGAGCTTCACAACGCGTTGCAAGCTTCGCAACGCGTTGCTAAGGTTAACAAGCCTTTTTTTTTTTTTTTTTTTTTTTTTTTTCATTTTTAGATGCTTATTGTCGCTTTATGAATAAATCATAGTGATCTAAATCTTTGTTCCATGGACAGAAAGTAATGTATTTCACAAATGTCGATAATACCAATATCTTAAAAATATTTTTGACCAAAGGTTAAGTTCTTGACCAAAATATCCCTAAAAGGTAGTTTCTCACAATTATGGAATTGCATAATAGGATGGGTATATTAAACTCTTAAAATAAGCCTCTTTTCACACGTCTGCAGCTCTGCTTATGTGTACATGTAATAGACCGTATTCAATAGCCAGCCATGTTGGTGGACAAGATAGACGCATTCCAGTACTACAATACATTCACCTGTCAATGATCCCTGTGCAAACATGGATCGATTGATAGCTTAATGTATTGTAGTCCTGGAATGTATGCATCTTGTCCACCAACATGCCTGGTGGCTGACGTCATATTGAATACGGTCTATAAGAGCCTTCAGACCGAGACTTAACTGACGTAAAAAAGATTAACAATTCAAAATATCTCTTCGACCCTTGCAATCCATCGTGACTGATTGAACTTCTTATTATTGTGTTTTCCAATGGTCTCTATATATTGGATTGGTAACCTGGGCGTCCCGTACGTTGAAGCCACTGACGGCCATATTGGAAATCCCAAGGAGCCAAGCATGAGGTTAGAGCTTGTATTTTATACAAAAGTTTTAAAGCATTGAAAATGTTGATAAGCGACATACAGATCATAGAATCAATCCAATTCAGCGAGCTCAAGTATTTGAAGTTGCCCCCGAGATACAACTTCTGTTAAAAGATGTCCCTGAATAGATATTGTGTTGGTAATCCAATATGCCTGCCCGTTGCGTCACTCATATACAGTTAAAGGATAATATCATGATTCTCCTCCCGAAAGCGCAAAATTTTTAAATTTGCAGGAATAGCAGAATAACTGATTAGTGCCTTTAAAAACGTCTCGCCAAATCCACTGTGTAGAGATCAGTGGTTCTTTCAATATAATCGCGAATAGAGGCCGCACTGCGCCCCTGGTAATCCCTGTACCGGTGTAAACTCACCCCGGTCAACCTTATTTAAGCTTGATAATGACTTAAAGGTGGGTGACCCGATCATTGTCCAGATTTTTCAATGTTTTTTCCTCCCTCAACATATTCCAAAAACGGTCTGCTTACAATTTTTAGTTAAAATCAGACAACTCATTTGGGGATAGTGGAGCAACAATGTACACTCAATTGCCGCAATGAACGGTGGGTTAAATTAACGTGTTCGACTGCATTTGCAGACGTTTTTTGGTTATACTATCAAGGATACAGTTTTGGGCCTTCAAATTGGCTGGGATAATAGAAAGGTGCAATCTTTCTTCTGAGGACTGATATACAAATCGTCATTTTTATTGATTAAGTAGGGGGGGGGTCGAGGTTGCGATCGTTCACCCACCTTTGAAATTTAATTAATTTTTGCTCTGTTATTTTTAATTTATCGGACAAAGAATAATCAAATCATAGGGAATCACCCCTATTTTTTTTAAACTGTCTTGATATATACACGTGCAGGTAAGGCTCTCTGTACATGGGAACACGACGGGGGCTTAACGACCCTTCGAATGGACGCTGATAATCCAACTCCCAAATCCAACTGAACCAAGGGAGAGTGAATTCTAATTTTAATCACTAGCTCGTTATGTATAAAATCCAGAATAAGAACCCGATGCAAATCTGGACAAGTTATCCTCGCGGGAATTGAACGGAGATTCTCCAGGAACCCACTGTCTAATATACCCTCTTTACCCAAACTACTAATATTTTTATAATTTAAAAGACGATAAACAAAACGCCTTTAATTAAAATCGCTCATAAGAACGGTAAATATCATACATAGACACAACACAAAACACATTTACGGGAGATAACATTAATTTTATTTTTGTTAATTAATATGACATATTTTGTCTAAAAAGAGATGTAGCCATACTACAAACTTACTAATATTTTAATATTTAAAAGACGATAAACCAAAACGCCTTTAAATTAAAAATCGCTCACTAAGACCGTAAAATCAATCATACTAGACACAAACCACCATGTTACAGGGAGATCACACATTTTCCTCATTATTTTTCCTTGAAATTAAATATACAATATGGTTTAAAGGAGGGTAACATACTGCCACAATACCTTACAAGTAAATACATGGGTCATATCTTCTGCCCGTATCACAAATGCTCATGCTCGCAGCTGCGAGATGACGTAATTTGTCACTATCGTGGTGCGTGTGGAAAATTTAGCAAAATATAGATTCGTCCTGAATACAAACAGAATCTAGATTTACTTATTTATTCTGTTCGGCCTTTCAAGTTAGAGGGTGACGTCATCATCCACTCTAGCATTCGCCGCGATTTTTCTCGCGGGTTCCCACAGGCAGTTAAGACGTGACCTCTTACTTCACATTGATTGTCTATGTAAAGAATGTTCAAATCCAATGTATTTTTTATAATAGCCCTCCAGCCCTCTCGCATAATTCCTCGACATTGCCGCGCAACAACCCGCGATCATGTACACTATAGACCACATGACCAGTATGGAACCGGAAAATAATCCTGTTTTGAATCGCATATTCGATTACACTTGGTTTCAGCTCAGTTTTCATCATCACAAACGATAATATTGACGGGCGACATATTGTCTTATCATGCAGTACCACATGAAATAGTAAAATAACTCCATTTCCAATATTACCACGTAACATAGACTGTAAAAATATTGTCCAATTTTACACCTTTTACTTCAACCAAAATTCTGTCTGCCAACAATTGATGTAAAATTATCATGTACGTAAAGATTAATTGTGAATTTGTAGAGAAAAAAAGTACCCACGAACACCCGACTAGTAGCAACCACAAATGTCAACCAATTTTTATCGGTGCTCTGTAATATTGACAGTTTGTTGTAGAAATCTATACATCAAAGTTATAAAATATAATAGCAAATTTTGATGAATGAAAACCTGAAAAAGGCCGTATTTGTAACAGGATTTTTCTGGCAAATTTGCAGCAAGATTTTCTGCCTGTAAATTTAACAGTATTTTTTGTCCTGTAAATGTATTTCATAATTAGCGTATTGTAATAATGTTGATATTCTTTAAAAAATTCGAAAATGAGAGCTCCACTTTTAAATTTGGTCATAAAAGGTCTGGAAAATTAGCATAAAAAAATTCGTATTTTGCTTTTATTTTCCAAATCACAGCAAAGCTTTTTTACAGTATTTTACCTGTAAATTACAAAACTGTAATTTTTGTTTAACAGTGTACTGAAATTACTCTAGTGCCTTCAACCTTATATTTCCCCTTGTCGGAGCAGTTGTCTACGGGTAAAATTTAAATTATCCTTTTACATATCTTTAATTACAAACCAGGATAACACTGTAATGGCCACTTGTTACATCAAACGCCCTTTCGTATTAAGCCTTATAGTAACTCTTATGAACCATATTATAAATTAAGAAGAAAAAAATTCACCATAAAATTTAAAAATTAATTTTTCTTTCATTTCTTGTCTTGTGTAAACCAACAACTACACTGAGGTGATTGATTTCAATGGGGCGTGAATATTAAACGGGTGATGTGAAAAACTTATCGATACAGCCGCACGTTTCTTGAAATTGTATTTGAAGATACCTTGGATACAGGTATTGGCAATATTTTCTCCATACGATGTTGAAATCAAATTGTTCAAAAATTGTTAAAAATATTAATGTATCCAAGATATTGCCTTTAATAAGATTTTGGAATCATTTTGGCTTTTCTTTTGGAATCATTTTGCTTTTGTTTATAATTAAGGCACACAACACACATATTTGGCAAAGAAGTGTTCATTTTCATCCATGCAATATAAACGCCATTAAACTTTAAAAGTCTATCTATCTATCTATGGTCGACGGCGTCGAAACCATGATGACATTTCCTCGAGAGCAGTCTAAAAAGGTTGTTTAAATATAATAACACTATGGCGAGTGGTTATTCTTTTGAATTATTGAAAAAAGAGCTATTATTAACTCGTGTTAACTATTATTAACTATTGACTCCTCGTCTAGTAACATTCACATGAATTTGAGTGTTTGTTTGAAAATTGAAGAGGCGTAGCGTAGGCGTATGATATTAAAAAAGTTCCAATCACTGTTCAATATGGTTTTAATCTTCTACTCCGATGATTACCTAAAAAAAAAAAAAACACGCTGGAGCACCTGTTGAGCTTATAAAGCACTTGGAGCTTCGGTGGATGTGTTGGAGCTTCGGGTGGATTTGTTGGAGCTTCCGGGGGACTGGTTTGTACTGGATAATTTGGCGGAAACCTGGGGGTAGGAATGGGGCAAAGAAACCGGGTGGAAAGATGGTTGGTAAACCTGGTATAATTAAAAGCGGCAAAACAAACTTTTTATTCTCTCATGAGAATCTACACATCGTATTTGTGTGTTTGCCGGGAGGGATAAAAGTAGGCAGAGCGCTCCGGTGGCCGATATGTGGGAAGCTCTCAAGAAATCTACTTTGTCACTACTCTTTTTTCCGGGAGGGAAAAAAAAGTAGGCAGACTCCGGGTGGAATATTTGGGAACTGCTCAGAATCTACAACGTCACTTGCTTTTTTTTCCGGGAGGAAAAAAGTAGGGAAGAGCTCCGGGTGGGAATATTGTGGGGAGCTGCTCAGAATCTACAATTGCACTCTCTTGCTTTTTTGCCGGGATGGAAAAAAGGTAGGCGAGCTCCGGTGGAATATTGTGGGGAACTGCTCAGAATCACAATCGTCACTCTGCTTTTTGCCGGGGGGGAAAAAAGTAGGCAGAGCACCGGGTGGAAATATTGTGGGAAGCTGCACAGAATCTAAACACCTCATCACTTGCTTTTTTGCCGGGATGGAAGAAGTAGGCAGAGAGCGCTCCGGGTGGGAATATTGTGGGAAGGCTCTCAAATCTACAATCGTCCCTTGCTTTTTTTGCCCGGGAGAAAAAGAGTAGGCAGCTCCGGGTTGGGAATATTTGGGAAGCTGCTTCAGGAAATACAAAATCGTCACTTGCTTTTTTTTGGCCGGTAGGCGAAAAGAGTAGGCAGTGCTCCGGGTGGGAATATTGTGGGAAGCTGCGCAGAATCTACATCGTCACTTTCTTTTTGCGGTAGGGAAAAGAGTAGCATGAGCTCGCGGGTGGGAATATTGTGTGAAGCTTGCTCAAATCTACATTCGTCACTTGTTTTTTGCCGGGGGGGAAAAAAGTAGGCAGAGCACCGGGTGGAAATATTGTGGGAGGCTGCTCAGAATCTACATCGTCAACTGTTGCTTGTTTTTGGGCCGGGATGGAAGAGTGGCCGGGCCTCCGGGTGGGAAGATTGTGAAGCTGCTCAGAATCGACAATCGCGTCCACTGCTTTTTTTTTGCCGTGAGGGAACAGATAGGTCAGGGCCTCCGGGTGGGAATATTGTTGGAAGCTGCTCAAACTACAAATCGTACTTTGCTTTTTTTTTTGCCGGGAAGGGAAACAGAAGTGAGGCAGGGCTCCGGGTGGAAATATTGTGGGAGGCTGCTCAGAATCTACATCGTTCCACTTGTTGCTTTTTTTTTGCCGTGAAGGGATAAAAGTAGCAGAGCTCCGGGTGGGAATATTGTGGGAAGCTGCTCAGAATCTACATCGTCACTTGCTTTTTTTGTTGGCCGGGAGGGAAAGATTAGGCAGGGCCTCCGGGTGGGAATATTGTGGGAACTGCTCAGAACTACATCGTCACGTGCTTTTTTGCATGGGAGGGAAAAGAGTAGGCAGGGCTCCGGGTGGGAATATTGTGGGAAGCTGTCAGAATCTACATCGTCACTTGCTTTTTTGCCGGGAGAGGGATAAAGGTAGGCCGTAGCTCCGGGTGGGAATATTGTGGAAGCTGCTCATGAACTAACATTGTCATCTTGGCTTTTTTGCCGGGATGAAAAAAGTAGCAGGCTCGGGATGGGAATATTGTGTGACTGCTCAGAATCTACAAATCGTCACTTGCTTTTTTGCCGGGAGGGATAAAAGTAGGCAGAGCACCGGGTGGAAATATTGTGGGAGGCTGCTCAGAATCTACATCATTACTTGCTTTTTTGCCGGGAGGGCAAAGAGTAGCAAGGCTTCGGGTGGGAATATTGTGGGAAGCTGCGCAGAATCTACATCGTCACTTGCTTTTTTGCCGGGAGGGATAAAAGTAGGCAGAGCACCGGGTGGAAATATTGTGGGAAGCTGTCTCAGAATCTACATCATCACTTGCTTTTTTTGGCCGGGAGGGGAAAAGGGTAAGGAAGGGCCTCCGGGTGGAAATATTGTGGGAGGCTGCTCAGAATCTACATCGTCACTTGCTTTTTTGCCGGAGGGAAAAAAGTAGGGCAGGGGCTCCGGGTGGGATATTGGGGAAGCTGCTCAAACATACTTCTTTCCACTTGCTTTTTTGCCGGCAGGGAATAAAGTAGGCAGAGCTCCGGGTGGGAATATTGTAGGAAACTGGAAACGCTCAGAATCTACATCGTCACTTGCTTTTTTGCCGGGAGGGTAAAAGTAGGTGAATGCTCCCGGGTGGAATATTGTGGGAAGCTGTCAGAATCTACAAATCGATAAACTTGCTTTTTTGCCTGAGTTGAAAGAGTAGGCAGGGCTCCGGGGTGTGAATATGTGGGAACTGCTCAGAATCTACAAATCGTCCACTATGCCTTTTTTACCGGGAGAAAAAGAGGTCAGGGCTCCGGGGAGAATATGGGGGGGGAACTGCTGCTCAGAATCGTACTCGTCACTCGTCACTTGTTTTTTTTTGCCGGGAGGGAAAAAAGGAGAGCCCGGGGGGAATATTGTGGGAAACTGCTCAGAATCTACAATCGTCATTTGTTTTTTTTGCCGTAGGGAAAAAGTAGGGCACGGCTCGCGGGTGGGATATTGGGAAGCTGCTGTCAGAATCTACAATTCGTTCCTTTTTTTTGTTGCCGGGAGGGATAAAGTAGTTAGAGCTCCGGGTGGGAATATTGTGGAAACTGCTCAGAATCTACATCCGTCATTGTTTTTTTTTTGTTGCCGGGAGGGATAAAAGTAGGCAGTGCTCGCGGGTAAATATTGTGTGGGAACCTGCTCACCATCTACATATGTCCGCCCCTAATTGACCCTTGGTGCGGTCTCCCTGTAGTAGGTCCATTTCATTCACATCTTCAAATTCAATTGTATCCGTTGTATCTTGGAACATTGCATCTCTTTGGCTGTCAAGTGTGAACAATAAAATATTGATTAAATATTTCCATCACACAAATAACCATAAAAGGAACGGCCTTGATTGGTGGCACTATAGCAGTCAGTTCTCAAACGCCATCTGAAGGTAATCATTGAGGTTTATTCACTGAGTTGAATGTTACGTCCATTCAATTATTTTCGACCCTCGTTTTTTAATTATATTAGAGAAGGTGTATTGTAAGAGGGAGAAATCGTGAAGAAAGTTTGGTATTTATCTAATTATCCAACAAGATTTTGAAGGTGCGTGCTGAAAAGTATTCTTCACACCCAATTCTATTCAATTTTCTGTGATTTTTGGCCATTAATCGGAAAGGAATCGGAACCAGGCGAATATCGTATGAGCATAACTTTTTCAGGAATGTTCCATTTATAATTAGGTGTGTAAACGTGACATCGCTCTTTGACAGTAGAAATCATTGATCGATATAATCAACAATGCTTGTTTTATGATGTATAAATAGCGTCTTTTTTATTCCCAGGATTTTGCCCTGATAACTTATTGTGTTCTTCATGGTGTTTGTAGTTGATGTGACATCAATGTTACAAGCAACTTGCACCTGGTCTACTGACGTGTCGAGGTGCGAGGACAACGCATACAGCTACAGCACTATTCATCAATATGTATGTTTACTGATTGAGTCGGAATTAAAAAGCACAGCGCCTACAGGGTGGCCAAGCATACCACCGGACAGCGTTTTGTTTCTTGCCCGTCGGTGATACAAAAATAAATGTCGCTTTTCAAAACTTTCAAAGAAATACAAATACAATATCAATTCTTTCTTTGTATTATGGTTCCCTTTTAAGAGAAGATGACAGGTCACTGTCCGACCAAGATCCTCTGGTCCGCCGGATATTGATCGCAGTGTTTGCTCGCTACATCTATAGTCGCTTCCTACCTCGTATGTATAATAACAAAGACCACTCACACATGAACTCATTTGTTAATGGTACAGCGATGGACAGATATTTGCACCTTTTGAGGGAAAAGGGTCAAATTTTCAATAGATTTGTAGGTAAAATTCCATCCACATGTTTTTGAAATGGTCAAAATCCTGTTGGGTAATTTCGGTGAATACAAACTTTTCTTTCACATTTTTTTCCCGACAAAACACCTCTACCTTCTCTACTATTTTTAAAACCTAGGGTCTCAGCTAATTGATGGGACAGTGGCGACTTTTGACGCCCCGTGTTTTGGATACGAAAGAAAGCAGTCCCTTGCACTCCTCCATGTAAAGATGATGTAAACATGAAGGCCAAATTATCTTAGTTTCGTTCGTGAAACAGGTGAAATAGGTCCCAGTTTTCTTTTCTGCCTCCTCTCCCAACTAAATCGACGCTGTCCAAACGTTTCCTTTCCTCTTGGGTTAAATCGATGGGTTGATCTATTATAACTTTGGAAGAAGCCACTGATCACATTGATCACAACACCAAACCTATGGCAGATCATACTTCCGAACAAGTTCATTGCTCCAAGTCCTTGAAAAATGGTACTAACGTGCGCTACATCAGCGACTTACATACATAACCATATAACCCGGGAGCTAGCACACATTTGTAACACATCTCAGCACAAAAGGTTTGAGTGATAAATTGTTGACAGACTGACATGAAACCCCTGAAACGTGATTCTTAAGTGCCAGCAAATGGTGCCTTAAGTGAGAGGGGCCAAAACAAAGTTTTGGTACAGGTGGTCAAATTTGTAATTGATCCAAATCAGGTTGAAAAGCACACTCTGTTATGTGTCGAATCATAAGAGTCAGAAAAGGTATAGTTTTGTAATATGTAACAGCCTAAAGTGTCGAGTTATATAGGCTAAAACAGCAAAACCAATCAAGAAAAAGGTCATTTCAGTTGTACAGGCAGGGTCAAATTTTAAAATTTCCTGACTGAGTGGCTAAAAAATGGTCAAATTATTGGTGTCGCTGCAAGTATAAAATTAAGGAAAAGTTTTTGAGTGTCTCAAATGCTGCTTAAGAAAGTTAGGGTGGGGTAACAAGATCAAGACCCCATTTGAATGCATTGACGTTGACCTTCTGTGCCCCCACATCGGGAAACAAAAATACAAACCGAGTATTGACCGTCATCATTGTAAATGGATAGAAATCCGCCCATGAGAAACAGACATGTAACAGATTATTAATCTGTTGTTTTTTACCCACTCAGTGGGATTAATATTTTTCAGTTAAATAAGCAATAGGCGAAAACATGTTGATTTCTGGTTTCATACTTACACATGCAACACTAACTATAGCCACAAATCATACATGTGTTGTATGGCTTATCGATATTCTAACTTTTGTCTAGTTTAAGTTTGCGTGAACATAGCATTTTGATATTAACCTGTAATGAAGTAAACACCCCTTGCATATTTTTTTAAATATCATAGTCAGCTTAGGGTACTGAAATTCCTTTAAGTAATCTGGTGACCTTGCATCTTTACATGGCTCCAAATGTACCATATAACTGATTATATACTTTTTGTACTTAGACTTTTTCTGGTTTCTGGTTTTTGTACAGGTTTTCAAATAACACAATTGGAAGAATATTCCATTAATTTTAAATGCATTAAGCTAAGTGGATCATACCTGTCATTTATTGATAAATTTCCCTAATTTAACTCTTTATCTGGGCCCGTGCTAGGCAATTTCCTGGGCCTCGTACACTAAGGATTTTAGCGGTAAAGAGATTGGCCTCTTGTGACATGTAGCCAGCACAATTTTGTGGGCAGACCAGACGATTTCGGGTTAGAGATTAATTGAAAAACAGCTTAGAGGCGAGACATTATGTCTAGAAATCAAGGGCAGGTTCCGGCCAGAATTACCTATGTTTCCCTAGCTTTAGCAATGGTTCAGCTTCACGGCGCTAAATGAATGAAACCGCTGAAGCGAATCTGTGCTACTTCTAGCCCAGGTTCCCGGGTATTTAATCACTAACTTGAATCTAATTGTAAAGTTTCATAGGCATCCCTTGGTCTCTTAAATGCAGATGCCAAAGAGTAAACTGGACGGAATGTGCATTGTCACTTAAAAGCTATTATTGTGTAATATCATGTAAGACTTATGTTCAGATGTAAGATTTAATAGCATATCTCTCTGTCAAGTTCTGAGGACGTTATCATTTAGTTAATGTTCATTTTAGTTGGGTTACTAAATTACTCTCTGATATCTGATATATCACTTGGTAAATCCCATTGGAATGGGTGACAAACAGAACTGATAGCATTTAACAACGTATATCCCTAGTTTGCATGGGCAGATAGCCATGGTATTCAAGTTAAATAGTTTTGGGGAGATTGAAGCTTATCTGCTTGTACAACCTTGTATATCCCTAACGCCCCTAGAGGAAATCTGACGATCACCGTAAAAAAGGAGTAGCGTTATTTTTCTTGTTAGATCTGAGGGAAATTTCCCCTAACCCAAAGTAGGGGTCCGCTTCGTGATTTTTGTTCAAAAGTGTATTTAAACGCAGTTGAGGGACGTTAGGGATATCGAGCTGGAAGTACGAGAATATCAAAAATCAGCAATCACATTGATGTAAACTTGAAATAGCGTAATTTAACTTACCATCAAACATCTCTTTGCCCTCAACTAACTCTTCGAACTCTTCAATCTCATTAATAAGTTTCTCCAATCTTGAAATTGCAATTGCTGTTTGAAATAAACAAATAAGGATACACTTAATGCGAGAAGAAATGTAGTTGTGACGACAAAATGAAATGGAGGATTGATTGTTAGTACTTATTCGTATTACTAGAAACAGGGAGGCACGTAACTTACACACCGATATCAAAAATTACTATCATAGGGGTCGAGTGATTGTAAGGCAAATTATAAGGGGTGCAACAACAATGAAATGACAAAGGGTATTTTGTTTTATTTTTGTATGTATGTCGTAATTTCTTTTTGTTTTTGTTTGTAAATGTTATTTTGCTAGTATCTTGAGTGTAATAAATCTTGTTTTGGGGTCTGATCACCTCTGGCCTTCGGCCTTTCGATCACATCCCCATATAATTTCTCTGTTAAGACCAGGTAACAAAATGTAATTTCGAACATCAGACTTTGGCACAATACTGATCAAAAAACATGCTGAGGATCGGCATCGGGTGGTACCCCTTTAACATGCTATTTGTAAAGGAGGATGGCAGAGTTAAGTAAGCGTACATTAAGTTTTCATCTTAATATAATGGGCTTCACCCCAAAATACCTCCATCTGTAAAGTTCATCACGCCGATATTTCATCGTTTTGATGTAAGCTCAAACGTTATTTTGTATAAGCCCCATATGAGTACCTCTAAAATTAATATTGGTCGAAGAAATTGGGGTCCATGTTCGCTTCCAAACCAAACATCCTTTAAGCCCTACGATTTCACAGTGGTAAATGAGACAAATAGTGAGCTTTCTTCTGATACCAAAATTTTTTGACCACTTCCTCCACACGGTAAAGTGGGGTTCTGGTTCGAGGCTATTACGAATCGGGCCATGGGGCGCCGTTGATGTCATGTAACATTTCTTTTCCTCTCTAACAATTATTCGTGATCGTGGAACCGGTGTGGAAAGCAGATATAGTCCACCGGAGCCACGGTCCGGTTTCCATAATAACGGAATAAAGCGTGAATAATGTGTGTGAAAGTCAACTGAATCGAGTGCCCTATTCTTTATATTTTAATTTTTGTCCTTATTTAGCCTGGGGAGATCATTCAGTGTTCAACACTGCTTCCCAATGATGCCCAGGGATCCAAGACAAATTGGGACAGCCATGGGGGTTTTCACCCTACTCTTATCGAAACTGGCTGTTTACAATATACAGGTGTGTTCTCCATGTATTTGGGTTTCATGGTTCTTTGCCCAAGTCCATGACCCACGCGGGGAAGCGGAATTCCCGTTTTTAATCAATAGTTTCTTACAAATAAATCCAGATTTAGTAACGCAATTAAATCCACCCAGCAAGTGGCCCCACCGGGGCTCGAACCGGGGACCTTCTGCATTCTGCCCAAAGGCTAATACCCAACCGTGGGCCACACGTCTCTCCCTTATTCTTTATACCGTTGTAGCCGGACTTTGAGTAACGGCGTACTAACTTATTTTTACACAGGTGTAGAAACCTGTGTAAAGTATTTTGTACGTAATTAGACGAGGCTATCGGTGGGACTCTCACCAGTCACACGGACACTGTATTTCGTCACACCGGAACATGACTATCCGCAAAACATGTCCAACTTAATTTCGTTACATCTCTGAATAATAAAAATTAAGACGTGTAATATACTACTAGATTGGCCATCAGCCACCTGGGCCCATACGGAAAAGCTGGTGAGAATCTGAAAACTAAATCGGTTGAGAATTTTTTTTAAACAAGTGGTTGAAAATGATCAAGCAAAACAGTTTGAACTTATTCAATCGTTCTGCTTTTAGAGCTAAATTGAAATAATATTTTACACAGAATTTCATTATTAAATCAAGCTGACGGTTGGATTGTCTTATTTAATATAGTGAGATAATGAAAAAAAATAATTATCCCCGATTGCGAATTAAATCCTGGAACCCCGAAAAAACTCCGCAAACGTTCATAAGCTGTTCATAATCCCTGAGAATATATTAAAATGATGCCTGAGAAATTTATGATCCCTATGTATTTTGCAAAAAAAACAAAACTCAATGATGGGTATTTTCTTGTGAGCAATGATTTTTGAACTGTGTCCTCTTAAAAATCAGAGGGCAGTACAAAATGCCCATTTTCGATAGGCTATTCCGTAGACCTCCTTGATTTCTTTCTCAACTCTGTAAAACTGGGCAAACCCTCTCTATCCTGGTGCCTGTTGTGAGCTGTCACTTGATGATTAACAGTTTAACACAATGGAGCCTCCCCCTTTGTGGATTGGAGGCAAAGAATATCTAAATAATCTTTGATTGGAGGTTATAGATAAAAAAAAAGGCTCTAATCGAAGTACAATACATCTTCGGTTACTTTTGCCCACTTTTGCCATTTTGGACCGAACAAAATGAAGAAATTTTAGAGAGGTTGAAAAGATTGAAATACGCCTGCACGCCTACGCTTATAGAGCAGGAGCAGAATATCATAGGGTCCTTATTTAGGGAGTTCGTTCATGCCCGACTACATCTAAGCTTTGACACCTTTAGTAGTTAGTATGGACCCTCTACATTAATGCAAGGTAGTTAGTGGTGCCAATTTAAGTTTACACAGGGGTCAAACTTTGAAATTACTCCAATCATGTTGAAATGTATGCCATGTTGTCCGTCTAGTCACAAGGATTCCAAAAATGTATAGTTTGTACCATCTATGACCAATGGTTTTAGAGTTATTGGGTAAAAATGGCTAAACGTGTAAAAAAGGTCAAACTCAATTTGTACAGGGGTCAAACTTGAAAGATTACGACTCCTGATTATATTTTAAATGCTTGCAAATTGCCTGAGGAATGAGGACTCTCAAAAAGTATAGTTTGATTATGTTAAATGTTTACTTACCGAGATAAAGGTCAAAGAAGGTCAATGGCAATTGGATAAAGTATGTTGCTCCATGACCTATTTTGTCACATAGCATGATAACTATGCATTGCAGATGCTACAAACTATTCCTTATTTTGACGCATTAAGCTGGATGAACAATTTGTTTCATTTTTACCAAAATTGGAGCAACTTCTGATTTTGACCCCTGTACAAATGGAAATTGACCTTTTTTGCACTTTTAGCCATTTTTACCCAATAACTCTAAAACCAATGGTCATAGATGGTACAAAACTATACATTTTGGAATCCTTATGACTAGACGGACAATATGGAATACATTTCAACATGATTGGAGTAAATTAAAAGTTTGACCCCTGTGTAAACTTAAATTGGCCCCTATTGAAAAAGTGACACCACAATTTGACACCACTAACTACCTTGCATTGATGTAGAGGGTCCATACTAACTACCAAAGGTGTAAAAGCTGAGATGTAGTGGGACATGAACGATGATGTTTGACTCAAGTCCTTGCTCCCGCTCTATTATGCGTCCGCCTCCATTGTGCATAGTTACCACTCCTTGCTTCGTCGCAGGAAAATAATTTTGAATACAGGCGAAAGCATAGAAGGAGGCGCAATATACGCTCAATCGCAATCCCTTTATTCTGAAGTTACATAATTTTCCCTAATCTGCCTTGGGTTGTTTGTAAAACACCTAATGATCAAGTTTCAGAGGTTTAGGTCGATACGGAAAATAGAAAGTGGAAGAAACAATGTAAGTTTTGAAATTCCCTGCAGATTCATTTTCAAGTGTTATATGAAATAACAGTGTTTCAACGTATAACATATGTTGTGATTGTTTTGTAATACACTTCATTTGAAGTAAATAATGTTATAACCTCTGGTTATAACAAATGGAAAAAAAATCTCATCAACACATCATAAAGAGGTGATGCATGTATACAGGGTGATGTATACGTGAAATCTACCAACATGTTCAGGTGCGTATATTAGTTTGCTAGCCAATGTGATGGAATAAAACGTTGTATGCAGCTAAATGCGCCTGCATCGAGAAGAAGAGAACGTGCCGAAATACAGAAAATTGTATATTTTAAAGAGTTTCTTTAAAAAATTGTAACATTTTAAACACCATGTACTTATGGTAACCCCAACATTATTTTCGGGTGGCGCGCGCTGTATACTTAGTATTCCTTGTCGTATCGTCATGCAACGGTGAGCACAAATAATTTACAACCAAAAACTTCATTTTCAAAAGGCACTCTCAAATTTGTTGCGCGACTCCGATGGCCAGGGTATGTTCACCGGGCATGTTCATCATGTCCATATAACCAGCCATAGACCTACCAGAGGGCCTACCCAAGTTTATACCAATTATCCAAATTTGCACAACAATGTTCATGGTTGTTTGACTACTCCATACTTCGTACTCCTTAGAATCTGTCAACTGAAATCTTAGCTTGAAAAAGTCAAAGAACTATACTCACGGCTTTATTTTCAGCGATGTGCCACGCAGAAGACGCCAACAGCATGGCAGCGACTAATCGGAGGTACACCTCCATTTTGAACTGATGATCTGACGGAGGTTCTTTATTCCAAGTGATTCAAAGTCCTCTTCAATCAGTTTCTTCGCTGTTCAGACCGTTGCTTGCGACAGGCCTGGAAATAATGCAGTTTCCAACCGATTTCTCCGACATTTATATTGACTTAGAACCATATGCTTTTCAACGGCATTGAAATCAGTATGGTGAATGTGTAATAACGTTTTACATTATTTGAACAGACATGCTTACGACAACATATACGTACCCGTAGAGATGGACGAATAAAATAGGGTCATAAAAGAATTACGTGAATGTGTCTTTTGAGGGAGAATATGACCTTCATGTAACATTTGCTGGTTTGCTTTACATACTCTTTCCATGAATCTCATAAACGATATGTGGTGGAGCACAATCTACTTTAAGAGCGAAGGACAGAGGGACAAGGGTCCCCCTGTATGAATAATATCCCAAATAAGAAAGTTTTGTACCAACATTTTGCCCAAAAAAGCCCCTAAGTCTTTAGGCAACAATTTTACCCTTTTTGACTCAATTTTAATAAGTGTTCATCATGACTTTAGTAAAATATCAAACATGATTCAATAAAGGAAATATAACATTAATAAAAATTCGTTTAAAAAGGAATTGCACGGTCAATCGTTAATGAATCATGTTTTGTGGCAGGTTGGAATCTTTTGCGCCATTGAGTTAGGCTTATGGTAGTTCGTACAAAATGGTAGAATTATTTGGTTAGTATTTTGCAATTATTTGGAAGGAAATGCAAGGCAGGATTGCAAGAATAAAGAAGGCAGGATAGGTTTTAGGTTTCCAATAGATGATGGTTTTATTTCTATTTAATACCATGTTGTATAATGGAATAGATGTAGTTATAATCAGAATGGTCATTTGGTTTGATACAATGGTTGACATTATTACAGGTATTCATGGTATTAAGTATTAAGTGTAAAAATAAGATGTCCTGTTTACAATGAAAGTGCAAAATAAATATACAAAATAGATATTAATATATGAACAGTATAAAATGGGAACTGGTTTACTGGAGGGAATGTGGTATTAAGAGATTTGCTATATCCCAGAGGGTGTTTTGAGTCTATCGTAACAATACATCAGTTTTGGCCAATTTTACCACTCAATAAGGTCGTATGATTTTTCACGAAATCTATTTGTAACACACAATAATTTGAACTTTAATACTCATTTTGGTTCTTCATGTGCTAGTATTAAGGGATTTTTAGCATGTGAATCAGATATTTTGTTATGAAACTTAAGCATGGAGTGTTATAGTTTTTAAGTAAAAACTAGATATTTACAGGTAGTAAACTGATGACACCGTGCCATAGTTAGTGTGAACTTGATGCAATAATACAATTTTATTGGAAGAGCGCCCCAATTTTCAAAATTTGATATTTTTGTTTGGATTAATTGAAATATTCGATTATTTGTACAATTGAAATTAAGCCCCTCAATATAAACATTACCAAGACATTAGACACGTCCCTTTTAACAGAAGGCTGAAAATATCTGACCTACAATATTATCATTCACGTCTAATAATATAGATTCACGCGGGCGAAAAGACATCACATATTTAAGTCTGCTCTCAATAATGTAAGAATGGCAACATCTTGCTACAAGTATTAAATGTTTACATGCGAACAACAAGCCAAAAAAAAACGCCAACCATTCTTCCGTCAATTGGATTACCAACCAGTAACTGCTGGTGATCTTAAACAATCTCAATCAAATCCACAATTATTGAATATACAATAATGTTCAAGTTCACAAAAAAAAATCGAGGAACTTCTGCATAATTGGAAAGATGCGCTTCAAAATCTTTCGCTATGGTCAAAACTCTTGGCCCACTCAACTTTTTTTTAACATTGTCAGTAATGATCATTAGCCAGAGTTAATTTCAAAGTGTTTTAAACTTGTATTTTTCTATTCTTATTTAATTATACAATTGACACAATTGTGTTTATAGTGTCTTTAAATTTTACTACATGCGCGTCTCATGGCCTCAAACTTGGACAATCAGCAAGAAAATGGAAGATCGCATAACGGGTGCTACACTCACCTTTTACGAAGAGGCTCGACTCAGTTGGAAGGATCATATTCCAAACACCAAAGTATGCGGTGATATCCCTCCAATATCTTCAAACTCATCAACGCCGTTTCTGTTTTGTTGGTCACTGAATCCGCACCACCGACCAACCCATCTCCCACTTGGATTTTTCTGGGCTCCTCCGGGTGGAAAATCAAGGCAGAGGCAGAAGTCCCCTTCATACACAGACACCATCACGAGCGATCTCAATCTAGATCTTCCCCCACTAGATCCGTAAAATATCATGCATGACAGGGATATCTGGTTCGAACATGTAGACCAGTGCTTCTTCCATTCCGCCCACGGACGACCGAATGAAATGATGAATGATGATGCGTCTCGTATCTTTGGAAACTTCACAAACAATGACGGCAAAATCTATGCATCCACTTCAACTGAATACTTCACCCGTTTTTCACATTTTCCTCCGCGAGTTTTTCCCTGCTTCTTTACAAACATTTTTAACAAGTAACATGCGACATAGATAATTGTCAAGAATCAATAAACAACTTTCCGAACTACTTTGATGGTGTCTTGGTAAAGGTCCATGGTGTCTTGGTGTCTTGGTGAAAAGGTCACATATCTGAGGTTGACAGTTATAAATATCTATGGCGTTTGTATTTTCAAGGAATCATTCTGATCACACCCATGTCAATGAACTAATTAGGAAAGGTATAGACTTATTGGTTACATCAAATCAATAATCAGGATGACTACAATCGTGTCTACTATGTAAACATCCTTTGGATCACTGCCCTTCTATCTCTTAATTATGCGTGCTCCGTTTCGTTTACAGTACAAGCATTTATAAAGGCTGAAAACCTTCAGCTTCAAATGGCAGGATTTACTCAAAGCTGTCTCGCAATTAGTCCAAGAAGCATTAGATCATATAGGCTAAAACCTGGAATACTCATAACAGCTGAATTTTTCATGGTAGTCCAGGAATAGGAGTAGAATAACATACTAAAAGTCCCCGAAAATCCTCCTGGAGCTCTCTCCAAAAATTCAAGATGGCGGTCAAAATGGCCGCCATTTTCCAATTTATCGTATCTTTGACCAGACAAGTTGGGCATACAAATAAATGGTCAGAACATATGTGTTAAGGCAAAAGGAATGCAATGAAGTCATTATTTTGAGAGTTCCAAAACCTACAAGTACCCAAAATCAAATGGCGGTCAAAATGGCCGCCATTTTCCCATTTTATCCGTATCTTTGCAACCAGACCAAGTTGGAAAATACAATAAAAGTGTCAAACAGATGTTTAAGGCACAGGAATGCAATGGAAGTCATTATGACGATGGTTCCAAAACTTACAACAAGTACCCAAATATCAAGATGGACGTCCAAATGCCACCATTTTAATTGTATCATAACTCATATGCAAATTAGAAAATACAAATTAGTGTCTAAACATATGTTGTAAGGCAAATAAAGCATCTAATAAAAAGCATTTTCCAAAAAAAACAACCATTTGTTATACGTTATCCTAACTTGTTACAACCAATTATATTAGAAATACAAATAAGAGTCGTACAATATGATTAATGTACAGGGATCTAAAAAAATTTAGAAGGCCAAAACTTTTAAGGGTTCATGCCTATTTATCTGGTGGCATCCCTCAGCTTCAGCCAGCTTTCCCAGCCTGCAACTTTTGGCAGCCATTTTGCAACATTGGTAGTGACAAATATACTTATCAATATAACATGAAGGAATGTGCACTAATATTAAACTATGCTTCATTTTACATTAGAAATTTGGAAATACTGAAAACACATGCCCGTCATTTTAACACCGTAATAAATGAGAAAACTGCCGAATTAATGGGTGTTTTGCTAGGCCAGCTTTACAAAAATCGTTCTATCTGTATCAATATGTACATTGGTCATGAATTTGGGGGAAAAGAAAATATGAGGGGGGTGACATTTGAGTCCTTTTCAAGAGTACCTGAGTAGCAGCCTTTATTAGGCAAAGAAGAGACAGTTATTAGATTTTAGTAATTTTTAATAATTTCACCACTGGATTTGTATTCCCCTCTTGACGTGGCACGAAAAATACAGCTAGATAGGCATTGCCCACCATATAAAAGTAATGTCCATCTTAGCTAAAGTCACCTCCTGATGTCTTAACTTGGCAACATAAGCCCGATAATAAAGGAATAGGCCTTCAGGTTGTGCATCGCTTCTCTTTTTTACCCTTTGGCTCACATTTTACTTGGCAGCCCTCTTGGCATCTCGATGAGTACACCTCATAGGTGCTAGACAAAGATCAAATTAGAGAACTTGAAAGTGCCCTTAAGCTTTTTAACAGTACCAGAATGCCATCACATAGTGAGGGGTCTGTGTCAAAAAACAGTTACCTTAAGCCAGTAAGCCAGATCATTCTTGGGACCCCCTGATTTACCCGTAAGTATATAAATTTTGATATAAGATATGTTACCAGTCGGCATCTAACATTCAAAGGCTTGTTTTCTTCCATGGTACTTGATGGTCAGTTGTTACAAGAGCCAGGTTCATAATATAAGTAGGGAACACGATAGACAAAAATCGCAACAAGCAACCTTTATCTCCTCATCTCCGTAAAGCCGACAGAAACAGATAAGACTGTTAGATCAAACAACTCTAGCTATAGCAGAGTCAGAACGGCTGTCGTTATTGTCATCGGTCGGGCACTAACTTGTCAGTTGGTGGATAGGGGCGAACGACATTATCTACTAACCCGATATGTACATAGGCCTTAGTTCACCAATCCTTATCAAACTTCAACATTCATGAAATTAAGCGTGCCATCGGAGAAACTAAAATAATTTAGTTTCTACATACTGTGACGGCCTTGGGATACTTAGGTCTCAGTCTTCATAGATCTTAACTGTGCGTAGATACAGTCTGGCATCGAGGACTCTACCTCAAGCTACCCAAAAGCCTTCCTGACGTCAAGCTTGTCAAGTTCATAATGGTGATCATCCAAGACAGATTCTTTCGTCCTGCGACACCAAAATAATAGTGCAGTAGTAGAAAGCGCAACTTTGGAATGGTGTTCCACAAGGTTCGGTCCTGGCATCCAGTTTTTCAACATTTACATATCAGAAATGCCCAAAGGAGTTGTTCCACAGTATTCCTAACGAGATGTTACGGCCTTGGAATAGCTGTGATTTTCTGAGGCTTAGGAAATGTGTTGCAGGAAAAATAAGACCTCTCCTAATCCACGTGCTAAGCCAATTCATCCCCATGACACTTTGAAAAACTCATGCAATCCAAGAACCGTAAGCTCTGTTTTTCACCTGCAAATTCACTGCGCAAAAAAGAGATCTTAACATCACTCTAGATGGAGATGAACTCTCACACGACCCAACAACAAACGTACCTCGCTGTCATAATGGACAGCAACCTTACTTTCCATTTAACTACCAAGGCAGTTGATGCAAAGACGCAGGTCTAGTGCCAATCTACTCACAAGGCGCTCAGGAACTGGATGGGGTGATCTTTCGACACTTTACACGCATACATAAATTTGTTTTGGAATACTCAACTACTGAATACAACGCACCAATTAGAGTCACACACACACGATTGATGTCCGTTTGATGATGCATTGAGACTTGTAGTGCCCTTTGGCGACACCTGTAGAACAAGGTAGAATATCTTGCAATTCGGTCGGCATAGCTCCTCTAAAATTTAGGAGGAACTTTCAGCTGATCAAGCTCGCTAAGAAGTGTGATGAAACTGGTAGCCTCATCCCCACCTCACTTTGCTACCCAATCCATGGCACTGCAGTCGCAGTATCCTATCGATCACCTGGAAATGGATCAATGACATATGGTCTGAGCAATGGTCATCCTCTACCTTGAACCAAAAGCAGTTTGTGGGAACAGCGCCAATTAGCAAGCCCAAGGACTGCTGATATTGCGACGTTGATATGTAAGCAGGGGTCAAGCTCAACAGACTTAGAACTGGCATTGGCCGTACAAAGTACTTCCTTCAAACTGCGATTGTGGAGGAGCACAAACCATTAGCCACAAACCATTAGCCAAATCATAGATGACTGTGAGGTTTTCAAGTCTCCAGGTGGAATTAAAGCCTTATAAAACTGGTCGATGAAACTATAGCTGGTAAAGAGGACATTCCACTGGATTGTGGACTTTAAACTGATGATTTGTTAGCAGTTGCAAGAAACGTCTTGGATCTTTTTGATACACTTGAATACACAGAATACACCTCAATGTACAGAAATGCTTTGTGTGGTCCAAACTTGCAATCACTGCACGACATTAATAGATGTCAATGATAATGAGATTGTGCCAATATACATGGACATTAGGTTGAAGGATGGGCACCAGATGACGGTTGAATTGAATGTGATGAATGGAAAACACTATTGTAACCGGAAACTTATTATATTTTTGGATATTTTATACATAATAAGATGCAAACACGTTTTAAGCCTCTTTGGTTGTGGCTACTATGAGTTTTGGACACCCTAAATAATGCTTGTATATAGATTCTCTGTGCCTTTAAAAACATGTTTAGACACTTAATTTGGGCTTCTAACTTGACGACATATCACGTTATGATAACAATTAGAAAATGACGGCCATTTATGGTCGCCATCTTAGTTTAGGATATTTGGAGTGTTAAGTCTAAAAATAATGACTTTATTAGATTCTCTGTGCCTTCTTAAAACTTAAACATATATCTAGGCAACTTTGTTTGTATTTTCCCAATTGTTTGGTTGGAGTTATGATAAAAATAGAAACTGTCGGCAATTTTGGACGCCCATCTTGGATTTGGAGAGAGCTACAGGGGGATTTTTGGGGCCAACAAACAGCCGAATGGGGAAAATAACTAAATCTTAAGTACAGGCTGTTACAACTGCTAATTGATGAACATTTAAAATAATTAAATGATGGATATCTCAAATTACAAAATTCTTTAACCCCCTGTCGGATTTCCCAGAAGACGTAATAAACATGTTATTAAACTTGCATTTAGCACACATTACTGTTAGGCAGAGTACTCATTGATTGAATTTTTTATATGTGTTTAAATATTGATATGGATTTTACAAATACACTCCCGTCGCGTAACTCGATCACATAGTATGATTTGCAACCCAAATATATGCAAGGAGGATTAAAAATAATACAAACATTGACGAACAAAGGTTTATCAGCAGCCCCTGCAAAAAGTTAGTTTGTAGAACAAAAAATATAACAAATATAACATGTTAACTATAATATATAGTACTGTTTTGATAAATGATGAACATTAACTCTTAACTTATAAATACGAACTTATAAATATTAAACCAACCAAAAACCGTAAATTTTATTATCAAGCGCTTATGACTTCTGTTTTATAAATAAAAACATATATTAGAGAACGGTTGTCAAATTAGCAACCAACAACAACCAACTTAGAACTCTATAAATCCTAACCATTTTATTTATAAGAACGTTATGGTATGGTAAGATCTATCTCACAGAGAAAAACGTGTTAAAAGTTTAAACAGTTGTTTAAACAGTTAAACTTGTAAAAAAAACTGTTTAACTTTTTAAACAGCGTTTTTCTTGTGAAGCTTCGATACACTTTGTTTTAAATTACAGACCAATATTTATTAAAATCAGGCCACTTCCTGGAACGAAAATAATTTATCGGGCTAAAAAGGGTATAGTAGTCTATAATTCGAATTAAATTTCTTTTTAAATATGGACAACATGTTCAATTA
>JAMKCH010007222.1:0-30382 GCA_023653785.1 Ophioderma brevispina
CACATATCTGAAAAATGTTAGTCTTAGTCCATGCTACAACTGTGGAAAATTTGGTACTTTTATCACAAAGTGCACAATTCGTCATATATAGAGAGCTTAACAGCTTAACTATTTCTTCTTCTCTTTCCCTCTTTTTCTTTCTCTTTTTTCTCTTCTCCTTTTTTTCCCATTTTTTGGCCCCCCTTCCCATTTTTTTTTGTGTCCGGGGGGGGGGGGCAGCTTGCCCCCCCGGCCCCCCACTGGTTACGCCACTGGCCGCACAAAGCCATGGAATAAACAGGGATATGGCAAGTTGGCAGGCAAATAATATTCTATGGAAGAGTTAGGATGGGTTTGAAACCCTAATGCATATACTCTGTGAAACCCCAGGTCATATATCCCTATAATGTAGGACATAGATTTTAAATGGGCCATTAATAAAAACAATATACTTCTAGTGCATAATTCTTCCTTGATAATACTCCCACACATTGCCAAAACTAACAGACACACCCAGAGGATGTTTTGAACCAATCCCATAATGCATTGCAGTCTGCCTATAACTGTACCCAAAACACATGTCAGTACTTAGGCATAAAAAAGTGTTCAAGAAGTTTAAGAATCACCAGACATTTTCATGCAAAAAATTGGCTAAACTTGTACTAATGCTTGGTGGGCTAAAATGAGTGTAAAATCAAGAGTTTTTATGTGTTAGGAATAGGATATTTGTGGGATCACATGACCGTAATGAGGTGAAATTTCCCAAAACTGGTACATTGTGGGATTCACTCAATGCACCCTTTGAGACACACCTAACTACACTGTGGCTGTCCAGGATTCTACTTGTTTTGTTGACAGAAGTTATCAGAGACTACAATACCAGACCTACTTTTAGTTTCCTATACAGACAGTACTAAACACGGTTTGGCGATTTCTCACACATGTTGATCCGTGTTAGTGGGAGGAAGCGAAACAAAATACACTTAAGTTTATCTTGGATTAGGGAAGATCTTTGTAATACTCCACGGTGTGATGTTTTGAAAATTAGAACTTGACTTAGTAAAATGATGTTTGTTGAAGAGACCAAATCTGTGATTGCTAGACTGAAAAGATAGTGATATAGTTGCCTGACACGAAAGAGGGATGTTCAGTATTTGTAGGTGTAGTGGTGCTGCTAGGTCGTATACCTTGCTGAGTAATACTCACCCACATACTTTGCATGCATTAGATAATTTGCATGGCTGGGTTATAAAAGGCTATGATATTGTCTTTAAAGAGACACACAAGAACACTCCAGAAAAATGCATTTCTCTATTTTAAAGATCAATTTCCCTTTAAATACAAAATTTAACCAACATTTCTTGGGAACCTGGTTCCCGAGTCCCCACTTATTTTACCAGGCCTGGTGTTAGGGGATCGGACAGCATTTGTGAAATTATCCTGAGACGGTTCGTTCGTGAGTGAGTCCCCAAAATCCAGTGGAAGGATCCGTCTTTAAACAGCTGGTATTTTCATCAGCCAGGTTGATCAGGCCTGGGATTCTCTTGGGGACTTGTAGACTTCACGTCATATATGATGTGGTAATGGTTTTGGTCTCAAGATCTCCACAATCCACCAGAGTTTGGTGATGAAAGGTCCACACCGATCTTGTGAATGAAAGAAGTGCTTAGTACATGTACGGCCAGTGCCAATTCTGAGTCTGTTGAGGTTAACCTGCTTTCTTTCAGGTCACAACCTTTGGGCTTGCAAGATGGGCTATCCAACAAAAAATGCTTTAGGTTGTGAGGTAGATTGGATGACCATTGCGCAGCAGGGGCGGCGCCAGGAACTCTTTTTCTGGGGGGGGACAAAGTGAAATCTTGGGGCAGGGCAAAAGTGAAATTTGGGGGAAGTGAAATTATGGGGGGGCAAAATATGAAAAATTTGGAGGCTTTTTTACCAATTTGGGTCCAAAATCGCTGATTTTGGCCCCAAATCACTGAATTTTGCCCCAAATCCTCATTTTTCTTTCGACGGGGGGGGGCAAACGGGGGGGCAGGAAAAAAATTTGGGGGGCAAATGCCCCCCCCCATGATTTTATCCTGGCACCGCCACTGTTGCTCAGACCATCGGTCATGATTCAGGATGTCCCAAGATGTCAGTTTTTGATAAGTATGAGTAAAAATCCAATTGAAACCCAATCCCTTTCAACTCGCAACTTGCAATATCCAACTCACAAAGTACTTGCAATTTATAACTTGCATGTTATGACTCGCCAATTTGTAATAGCTTTACCCTTGAGGACACAACAGCCCCCCCCCCCCCATATGTCAGAAATGGGTTACAAAAAATGTTACACAGTGCCAAAATGACAAAAACAGGCACCAATATGTCTTACTCTCAACACACTTTTATTCTACATGTGAACTGGATAAAGTATCATTTTTAGAAAAGCTTATTACTACAAGGATATCAGATATGGCCAAAAGAGAGACAAATTCAGGGTGGGTAAAATTCCAATAGGGTTATTGTAACATAAGAAAAAATACATATTTGTCATGTTAATATACCATGGTCAATTTTTTCCAAAAATGTTGCAGGTCAAAAATCAGATGTGGATTTTGAAAGACATGACAAGGCCCTCCCAAAAATAATAAAAGGAGGAATAACTAATGTGTTTGTTTTACATACCAGGGTGGTCAACTTCCCTTATTTTTGTGCGAAACAAAAAGTTCATTTGAAGATAACTTCTTTTAGGCAAGTACCTAATCCTATTTTCTTCAAGAGAAATAATAGGATATGGGTTTCTGTCCAAAGTTTAGATCAAAAGAAAGTATACAGGGTGGGTCCATTGTATATTATTACCAGGGGCGATCCGTTGTATTATAAAGGCGTTGTTTTTTTGTCAATAGGCAATATTTAAAGCCGCCCTGTATTTACCATTGAGCAAAGATGACCAACCTATAGTAACTTAACAGTGTACAAGGGGCCGTTTCTTATACTAAGTGAAATTTGTATCCATAGTACTAAACCTGTTGGGCATTTACAAAATTTTTTCATACTGAAAAATGCAAACTACACGGATCGGCGGCTATGAGCCAGTCTTTTTTCAAGGGTCTGTGAACCCTAAGTATTCGTGTATTGTTTTCATGAATTCATCTCGATTCCTATAACCCAAATTTAAATTCATGCTTTAGTTGTTATGCTACCGGTATACAACCCTTCTTGTTTGACTTGACATACTCGTAATGTCTCCAAACTCATGTGACTCCCTACAGGTCCATCCAAAATGCCACAATTTTGGTTGAAGATGAGTTGGTCATGAAATTAAATTATTAATGCTTCATTAGGCTAGTTACATTTTATATTAAGGGATAACAATGTGTGATTAAAAGAAGGAATTATAAAGTATTAAAATAAGGTTAATCACAGTTTCACCTCGTTTTTTGAGATATATTTAGCACAGAACAGCCGAACATTCCCCAAAAGGATTCAAAATGTGGACCTAATTACAACATCTAATTTACTTAATTGAATTAATTACATTAACAGAACTTAGTTTGTATTCATGAGGTAGATAGATACTATATTCAGGACAGTGTATGTGCAATTTGAGCCCCACAAGTGTTTTCCTGTCTCTACTTATTTAAAATTATGGCGACGCGTTTTACCCGTGTTTGTGTAAATTCTATTGGTCCCCCCCCCCCCCGCCGGCTCCCCCCCCCGCCGTTATCCCCCGTTTACCAAAGCTGGACAGGTTGTCGACCGTACTCGCCATAATACTAATCCAAATAGGGCTGAAAATGGTGTTATAGTTTATCTTAACGAGCAGGCTTCTAGCAATAAAATAGACATCAAATTCGTGAACAGAGTCAACTAGTTTAAGAATTAAATTAAATGGAAATTATTTAAACTGAAAAAAAAAGTTGGAGTGTAACATTTTACAGCACATATAATTACTGTGTAATTACATTTTAAAAACAACAAAATTGCATTGTTGGGAGATCTTAGTAGAATATGGCATCAGAGTGAAAATTATGCGCAAGGTTTTTCGACCCCCATTGAGGACTAGGGTAGGGTATGTATGGGACCTATCTGTCGTAAACTGCATGTTCTAGATTCAGGGAATCCAGGTACCACAGGCTTCCAGACACTTGGTCTCTGTATCGGTTATCTATTTACATTGCGTACAATACACCTGGAAAGGTTGTCACGAATATTGGTCAGGGGTCACAGGCTAAGAATTCGGCGAGAATCCAAGAATTGATTCTCGTAAATAGATTAGCGGGAATCAGGTCGATTCTCGTTAAACTTAGATTCGAGCACAGTAGCGAATCAGATGATCCCGCAAAATTCATTTTTGAGGTTCAAGACTGATTCTTGCACTCTGCTACGAAATTCTACCACTGGTATGCAAAAACGGCAGCTAAATTTAAAGTGCAGCAGATCTTGCAAGCAAACAGAGTCCAGGGCTAATTTGAAGGTCTTGATGACGTCTAGAGCAAGAGGCGGATGACATGGTGAAGTTGGTTCCAGTCGGGAATGGTTTTGGGATAGAGTGAGTAGCGAAGACAGTCTTTGTTTGCGGCAAAAAAAGTTATATAAGAGGCCCCCTGCATCGTGTAGAAATACCCCCTGCCGAGTCAGTGATATTTTAATAGTCCTTGATGTTCTTTGGTATAATCCCATGAGTTTCTTTGTAAATTGTTGTTAATCTGAGCTTAGTCTCAAGTTTTGGTATTGATTCTCTCATAAAATGCCTTTTAAAATTAACCATTCGTTTTAAAAGTTTACAAGTGTAAGTTTAATTGCTTAGTTCTCATCCTGTCTAGACTTGATAACATCAAAGAATTACAAATTGCCACACAAAAAATATTAATGAATTTGTTGAACTCCTGTAAAATCTGAGGGCACTTTTTTTTTGGTACCTCGCAAACATGTAAGGTTTGAAGTAATTATATAGTATCACCTTAAATTTAAAGGCTGACTCATAGATTTTTGAAATATAATTTTTTATGTAGTAATTAAAAATAGTCATCTAGAACTAAAGATAATCTCCTAAAAGGCTTAATTCCAAAATTAGAGATGAATCGGATTTTTCGTTTTTCATGCAGCAAGCAAATATGCACTGTATAACATTGCCATATAGGATATCGTGTATAACGAAAATTCCGAATCCGGAATTTTACAACAAAGTTGTGATTTCTATATGATGGACTTCGATTTGAGCTTAGGTATTTCACATAGTGATTAGTATATGGACAAGCTTTATGTATTATAAAAAAGCACGATTTGTATAAAAATTGAGTGCGCCCTCATCGGGAAATCTCTGAGTCAGCCTTTAAAACGTTTTGGCAAGTGAATATAAGAATTGTCCTTTACTAAGTACATGTAGTCAGGTTATGAATTTATCATGGCACAAGTAGGTAACCTTTGGAATCAACAGGCAAGCTAATCATCAGTAATCAGATACGATCAGAATACGATCAGGGTTCTTGTTTAAAAGTCGTAAATTAAAGTGGACCGTATTCTTGTCGTCTACTTCTGCCTATACCTCGTTCAGCGGAAGGTGGAATAAAATATATTATTGACCCTGTGCATTTACCAGTTAAATTAACAGATGTTTTTTTTTTCCAAACTTTCAAGTTGTCCGATTTAGCTGAAACTTAGTCAAAATAATCTTGTGTATCATAAGCATGTCGAAAATCAAAATGAGGTCCTCAGAGGTCAAGTATTTCTGTCCCCATTCACAAACTACTACAGGAGAAGACTCACATATTCTAGAGAATGCTGTATTTTGGAAAAGGGATAAATATATGTTAACAACAAAAATTTCAAAAAATGTGGAATTTTGTTAAATATCAACATAAAATACTTGGGTGATCCCCCTGGCAAGACGGCAGTATGGAACATGAGCTCAGATGACCTTTGACCTTGGTCCATGACTTTTAACATCATCAACCTATGAAGAAACCCCTATTGCACCTAAACCCCAAGACTTCAACTTTTTGAAGAAGACCTGAAAAACGAAAACCTAACCAAAACCTAACCAAACTGGAACGTTCATACATTTGTACATACAGACAAGTGCGCTATTGCAAAATCTCCCTTCTGCTTTTCAAGCCAGGGGGATAAAAATCAGGGATAAGTACATAAAATTCCATTAATCTATTTCAATGTAGGAAAAAATTCACCAAATAGTTTTAAAAAATTGAGAAATTTTTCACGACGTCTCCTGCAATTTGACATGCAGTGAGGGCTTCTCAAAATGTATTTATATTATCACACACTTGATTGTGGTACATACACCATGTTCGTGTCTGAGTTCAAGCTGAACAGGTTATGGTACACAATATTATGCTTTACAGTCTGTGATATTTGCAGGAAAAGGCTGTGATATTTGCAGGAAAAGGCTTTTTCAAGTTGGAATATTACGCATCCATAGAAATTCAAGAATCAGATGAAATGTACTGTTAATAGATGGATTTCAAGCCAACCACTGGCAAGTTACATGTTTGTTAGCATACATGCCAGTCAGAAAGATACTTTACAAATTACATTGATTTTTATTATTTTTAGCAATGTTCCGGATTAGCAAATCGCTGCTTATCCCTTTAACTTCCGTAGGATGTAGATGTAGATTTCTTCTCGATCAAATAGACTCATGCCTTCGAGCTGAAAGGTGCAAAGCTACATGAATGTCATTAGATTGTGTCATTATTTTTTATGGTGCTCAAGACAAGATTTTCAAAGTGTGAGCCAATTTGCTAGGCAACAGGACAGTTTGATGTCATACCATGCCAGTAAATGTTTAATGCATCTTGAAATAACAAATTAATAAAAACTTGTAAGTCACCAAGTAAAATTCCTGATCATTGGTTAAGAACTAAACATGATACAGACACATATGGTCTCATCTGAAGTAGTGATTTGTGAACACTCCAACCATACAAACAATCTTGAAAATGGTTAATTGCATCATATTGCCAAATTTGTCAAATTAGTTTGCATTATAATGTGTTATCAACGTCAGCAATTACGCAGTACGGTCGCAACAATGCTTTCCTTAAGTTCTTAATTGAACGACGCTCTGAAGCAAGTAGGTGTTAAACCTCTTCATTAATTCATCACTAAAATTCGACTCGCCCACGTCGAACATGAGCCGCACAGCAGGCAAATCTAGACGCCCTTGCTTTCTGATGACAAGCCGGCCTCATCTCCTCAGGTTTAGAGTGTAGCTGTACCCATTTCACTATGCAAAATCATCAGCATATAGCGTAAAATCAAATTTTACACTGCTTGCCATTTTTACGCTTTTTGTGCGATCTTGGGCTGCTCAAAGATAGCAGTGCTTGAATTTATACATATTGTAACAATGCAAATGTGTAATTATAAAAGAATTATCTTATTAATAAAAGGGCGTAAATTTTTAGTTCATATTTGTTTTTTTTGCAAACTGCAAATTTAATCTGGCAAATATTTTGCCTCGTTGTTGTACTCCGTTCATGCTGTGTGGCACATTGTGTGATTGAGCATTCTGAGCACACATTTCTGAATGCTATCATGGGACTACACGCTTGAACCTCCGCCATCACTACACAAGTTTCCTCCTGTAACGATCTGGGAATGTTACGTTTTAACGAGCATCAAGCATTCCTCCCAAGAGCCTCCTTGGCAAACGATTCTTATGGTTGCTGTTTTACTTTATGTCCACTTGTTAGAAGAAAGAGTATACCTTTTTAGATTTAGTCTCTTGCACAGACTGGTCTTGTAGGAACTATTACTCTGTTACATGTAGGCTGTGGTCAGGTAATTTTGTGAGCCACAGCCTCGTCCCCCCGACTTACCTAAGAAAAGTTGAGATATTGGGGGTAGGCACGGGGGCAGTCACATATGAAATGGATACAGGTATAAGGCTGACACTTCCAAAGCAGGAGCATTTGGTGAAAGAGGACAGTATGCAAAAATATACAATTTATACAACATACAATTTATGTTTTCATGGATGTATGTGCATGCGTTTTTAATGGCATTAACGTACGGTTGGTAAATTACATTTTGATCAAATAAAACTTTTTAGTTGTTAGTGAAACTTTTCATATCTTGTGCCATGTTTTATGTGATGCTATGTCGTGAATTAACAGATGGCTAGACAAAATTGTCTTTAAGATCTACATCTTTATAAAAAAAAGGAAAAGAAATTCCTTGAAGAAGCTATAATTTGAGTAAAAATAGCATACCCATGGTCATGCCATATCACACTTCCATGGTTAACCAGATTTGTATTGATCTAGGTGTGTACAAGTTGACACCAAATGCTGTATCATTGGACGTTGTTTTCCTTCCGTTTTTTCATCTCAAGTTTCAAACTTGATGGGGTTCCTAATCTAATTGTTTTATACATGTACCCTCTTTTGCCTAATGATGTTGCTTTCTTGTGCATGTTGTCAAGCAACAAACCTTGCTTTGCTGAACCTATAACAAAGTGATCAGCAGGGTCCTTTTGCCGGGAGATTTTTTGGCTCCAAGAGAGTTACTTGTGAACTTTTCTTCTGTGTGCAAAAACATTAATGGCTTTGATACATTTGTAAAGTCTGTGGTAATTAGCTTCCAGGTAATTATTTTCACATCCTTTCCAGTTATTTAAGCAAAAAAAAAAAAATAAAATAAAAATTGAAGGGTTATTGCACCTACAGGTACACTGGGGTAAGTCTCCCCAGTTTGGCATCAATGTCGATGGGTGGGGATGGTTGTATGGTAACATTTTTAAAATATTGTGCACAAAATGGTTAAAACACTCTGGTTACATAACCAGTCATTTGCAATCATTTGAAGCTGAAAATCACATGGAAATCCAATAGTTTGGTGCAAATTTCAAATGCACTGAACTATAGGGACAGGTTTTACACCAGAATGATATACTCTATGTTGTACCTTTCCATCAAGGCAATAATTCTATAGGCACTATCAATGATCTACTTATTAAGCAATAACAGCACATTTTTTGAAGAGCGCCCCCAATTTTCAAAATTTGATTTCGCACATTTATATTGGTAATTGTCTAGGAAACTAGGTCTGCGAACAAGAATTCTCAAAAATGTGTATTTATCATAAAATAAGCGAGTTTGTAATTAGAATTGGGATCCCAGATTGTACTTAGCGGCAGAGCTGGAAATGCTAAGTTTATATCCGTCCATGGTGAAATAATGCCACCTCAAGAAAATGACCTCTAACTTGACTTTCTTGAATCAATAAAACAATTAATAGATGAGCGTAGACACATACATGGCGCTATTTCCCGGCTATATCATATTGGAAGGCCGTTTCCAGCAGCCATTGAATTATTATCGGAGATATCCGATATTCTAACTACAAAACTCCTTCGTTTGCGACACATAGACATTTTCGAGCTTAACCATTCACAGGTATAGTTTACTAGCTAGTTACCAATACAAGCATGTAAAAATCTCAATTTTTTTTAAAATTGGGGGCGTTCTTAAAAAAAATGTGCTAAATCGGCTGCGTTGTTTACACCCACGTCAGTCTCGGCTTGTATACTGGTCAAGGTGATCTTTACTATGGTGTTTGTCATAACCCCTTGGACATGCCATACGCGCGCGTATCTCATTGCGTGATTTGCGCTTCGCATGCATCCACCAGTGTTATCTATTGTCGGAAGGATATTTTGATCAATGGCTATGGTCATTCCCCATATTGTTCAATCCCTTTTCATCCATGTATTTATTTTCAGTATGTTGCATCATTCAAACTGCTGGTACTTGTCATTCCAAATCCTGTATATATGTGTATCCTTATTTACTTTGTTATTTTAATTTTTAACACATCTGTTCTTCCACACTTACCTACTTGCAATATCATATGGGCCTCAACCTTCCAAAGCACGACTCAATCAGCTCAACATCACGCAGAAATGGGCCCTATCCGTACGATCACTAACTCACCTTACAGAACCCACACCTTGCCATTATTTCATTCCCTCAAGACCTAAAAATAACTGACTCAATAACTTCAGGTCGCACTCTTTATGCATAACTATCACCATAACAACCTAACTCCTAATTTCAAAACTTACTTTGTTGACAAATAAACAAATACCACATGACCATACTAGACAATCCGACATTACTCACCTTCCTCACCCAAAACCACCAAAGAAAACATCATCTTCTGTACCATGGTGCAAAAAACCTGGAACGATCTTTTCGAAATCAATCACATCTTATCACTAACAACAATACCTTTAAAGCGCTCCATCAAGCTTTTTTACATTGACTCATACTAATATACCCTGATTACGTTCATCTTCCCATCCTCCTTTGATCTGCAAAACTCCAATTTCACTTCGTTCTCACTCTCCTCTCGCTCTCCTCCTCTTTCTCTTTCACTCCCCATCTATTTTTTTTTTTTTCTTCATCTACTCTCTTTGTACCGCCCCTCCTTCTAACAGTCCTGCCGAAGCCTTCTTAACCCCTGAGGTAAATTTAACGTTGGACCAATCTCCTACTTTTCTTTTTTCTCACAACTTTTGTTTGACTTTAACAAGCCTGTGCATACGAACCTAAATGTGATTCACACATGCATGTACTTATGTTTAACGTCCCAGTTCGCATATTATATGTGTATGTGTGTATATATTTGGTGGTTTGGTACATGTATGTAGATATGTATGGTTTTCATGGTTTTTTTTAATGTGGATTATGTCTGTATGTATGTTATTTATAAAGTTTGTGTGTATGTGATATGCGTTTGTATTTTGTCTTTAAAAACTTCTTTTGCCACGTCGGTCAGTTGTATGGGGCGCGCCTTAATCGCGTCTTTAAAATGTTTAGTCTCACTCTTTTTTTGTCTCGTTTGTATTTCCAGCATCAAATTTTTTCTCTTATATTTTCCTTGACCGCTTCAATAATGTCATCATTGTATGTTTAAGTTTAAAAAGTCCGATTCCTTAAGTAAGGGCCTCCACCTCTAGTACAGCTCCCCGGAGTTGTCCAGTGGAGGGCCTAGCATTCGATATTTCTTCTCCCAATGTTAATTAATTTATTTTCACATGTATCTGTCTAGCTTTGTAACTTAAATTCACATTAGGTTCTTTTGTAATCTTTGTAATTTGCGATAATTGATTTGATTTGATTTGATTACGCTTTAATTTGAAAATTAAAAAATCATTGAAAACCAAGATTTTTTGAAGTACTAAAGTATTAACTGATGTAGAGCACGTTCACCGTTGCCAGGTCACCTGGCTCACACTAACTTTGAAAGGAGCCACTGATCACATGACACAACCCAAATCCTATGGCATTTTCCATATTTGGAACAGGTGCTGAGCCCAAGGCTATTAACGCGTAAACAAGGTGATACTAATGTGCACTGCATCAGCAAATAGGTATCCAACCTACCCGAAAGTGATGACGATAAAAGCGACCTATAAGGACAAAATCAAAGTTTTTTCGGCATTAATGTCCATACTAACACTTACTTACTAAACATATAATTGAATGGAGGTCATCTTTGAACACTGCTCCTTTTCCTGTCAATTTTTGCAGTTGGGAAAAATAACTCATGAGAACTCTTCAGATGTATCCTTCCACTTTAAAGGGCATTTTGTGATCACAACCTCGCCCCGCCGCACTTACCTAAAAAAAAAGTGAGATTTTTATAATCACATCTGAACCGTTTAGCCTTAGTACATCCTTTGGTAACCAATCTTACTTGCAAATTCGGTTGTAATCTTTAAGAAATTCCGCATTTGTTCTCTTTCCCTGTCGGTAAACGGACAGAAATTACAGCACGGTGGCCCATGGGACCATGGGAAACAACATTTGCTCGTAACAACCATACCGCAAGATTCGAGATCACTCAAATTTTTGTGAATAACCTTTCTCAGGATATATCTATCGTCCATCCCTCAACATAAGGTCAGGGACTCAACACGAAATGCACCTTTTAGCTATTCCTGCAGATTTCCAATATTTTTGTCCTTTCGGGGGTGGATCACTGATAAGTGGTATTTAATTTGCAGTCAGTTTCAAAATGAAATTCTGTAATCATCAATGGAGAGTCACTTTGTCAGTCTATAATCTCGCTGTCTAAAAGAAAAGTCGAGCAGTTAAAGAGGTCAATTTGCTATCAAATTACATCTACATATTTACTGTTTATTCCTTAGATCTACAAACGTTGGTTATGTTTGCGCTGAATCTCGCATGTAGTGTGTTTGTATTCATACGTCTTCGCAGCTACAGTGAAAATTATAATGCGTTACTGAATATTTAGGCATAGTTGTGTGCAAGATTCAGCCTGTCTCAAAAAAAAATGGTACAATCAAAAACCAATTTTTTTCAACATTATATCTTAATATAGGTAAGTCGTATTGTATATCACATTAAAGAGAAAGGACCAGGCTTTCTAGGAATTTTTGTTTCATCTCATTTGCTTGTTTCAATCGAGAGATAACTCCAGTTTACTGCGGAACACAAAAATCGAGTTTGTGCCACTTTCTGGTTGAGTAAAAACGGTGAAAGAGTTAGTTAAACATAAGTTATTCACATTTGAACAGATATGAAATTCTTTAAAAAGGGATTAACGTCATAAAGAAACTCCAAAAGATACGAAAACAGTTGCGTAATGGTGGAAGTTATGATCAGTAAGTTCTGGCTTTAAGATAAAGTGAATAACATTCGACATACTGTTGTTTGTTAGAAGAGAACCATGAGCGTACAGCAACCTGGAGAAGAGAGTTTTTATGGTCTTGAAGTATCATGAAACGCAAATTCCTACCAACACCTTGATTCCAAATTCATTTTTTATTGACTTCAACAATTAGTAAATGCACAAAGATAGTGCAATATTTTTAAACCATTTCTTTTGATTTAGGGTGTTTATTTTGGTTGCAATTACATTCCTTCTGGCACGATTTTAACAGATACCAATTTTGTAATGAATTCAAAGTTCCATTTCATTGACGTGTAATAAATATTTGTATTGTTTATTATTTATGAAAAGAAGATATTTATTTGAACTGCTTATGTTGACTATTAAAACTTGTGTCGATAAAACTAGACTTCGTTTGTTTACTTTAATCTGTGTTTTGTTTCTTTTGTCAAGTTGCAATCTTGTTGTGAGCTTCAAGACAGCATGGCATAAACTGCACGAAACAACTCTGCCCATGCATAAAAGTGGCACAAAATCGATTTTGGTGTATCGCACTAAATTGATTATATCTCTAGATTGACAAAAGCAAGTAAGATGAAACAAACACCATTGGAAAGCCTGGTCTTTGTTCTTTAATATTATGCCATGTAAGAATGACTTATTTTAAAATTTCATATTTAACCAATTTTTTTTTCTGATTGTACCACTTTTTTTGAGACAGGCTGTAGTGTGTACAGTACATGTATGAGACAGAGAACATGAACAAATACAGTTAGTATAATTCCATTTCTTAAACATGGCAGAGCATGTTAAAGTTGGTTAAATATGCAACTTGAAGGCATTTTGTCATGACAAGAGCTCTGTAAACAGTTGTAAAATGTAGTCCTCTACCATGTTGAAAAGAAAATACTGATTTTGGATTTAAATTCTAAAATGAAGGCCCAATTTATTTTAAAGCCCTCCAGAAATCCAAAGAATGCAATTTTAATTCCTATATTTATTATTTATTCTAATTGAATGTCAATTTATAGGCACCTGTTTGGGTGTGCTACGATAAAAATCACCGATCAGATACAACTTAAATTTGGCTGCACCATCTTTATTTTAAAGATGAATGAGAATAGAAACCTGTTCTCAGAGATGTTTTTAGAAAATCTCCTGCTACATCCAGAAAATAAACCTGACTTCAGGAAATCTCTGATACAAAAAGATTTAAATTTAATGTAATTTCAGGATTTCTAGTTTTCAACTAACTTATCACTGTTTTCTTGGATTTTAACATTTAAGGTGCAATCCCGAGGGATTTTGAAAAAGCAGTGGGTTGTTTCAAGATGGTGTATTGAGTACATCCCACAATGCACTGGTTTGAGGAAATTTCACTTACTGTCCATGTGATCCACAAAAACCCTATTCTTCACATACAAACCTACTTTTTACACCCATTATAGCCCACAAGGTGTTTGCTATACTTGGGATTTTTTTGCATCATCATGAAATGTCTTGTGGTTCTTGTTTTGTTTGTGAAAACCTCAAATACTCAAAAGTAGTTTTAACATGGATGTGTGGTGAGAGTGTGCTAGTTATGTGGGCGAGTACCTTTGTAGTCGTTAATCAGACACTGTTTAAAGGCATTGATGGTGGATTTGGTTAACAGTAGCTTGGGGTAAGTGTTCCAGTCCCTGAGGGTTTCTTATTAAGAAGGACATTTAAATGTGGCGTCAGTCCTAGCACGGTTGATTTGGATACTGTCTCAGTGCCCCCCTCCTAGAACGGTCCTGGTTGTTTGGCGTGATGTAATTGTCCTGATTAATGTCCATATCTCCATGAAGAATTTTATATAGACATGCCAAGTCTCCCTCTGCGTCACGCTCTTGAAGCACGCCAGTTAAGCTTAATGTTAAGCTGAACGCTGGGGTCTTACCATAGATTTTGTACGACGCGGGCAGCTGCATTTTGGAACATCTCCCATATCTTAATATCTTAATTGTGTAGCGTGTTCCCAGCACGGATGCATAGTCAATATGGTCTAACAAGCATTGTATACATTTATCTTTGGTTATGAGATGACTATGATGAAAATTTTCTTTTCATAAAGTTCATGACTCTAGTAGCCTTGAATTTAGTGTGGGCTCCACTTGTTTGTTCATCTGCGATCCGTTCTGGATGAATATTCCCAGGTATTGGCTACTTTTGGTTTCTTCAAGGTTAACTCCAAGCATTTGGGATGAAGATGGAGCTGGATTTTCTTTTCCTTGTTAGGCGCATGATCTTACATTTTGCTGGATTGAATCTCTGCCCCACTTGGGCCAGACTCAGTTGATCAAGGTTTCAAGTCAGTTCTGGACTCTCTCTTCTTCGGACTTGCAACTGGTTTCTAAATAAGGCGTCCATCTTCGAAGAGTCTGGTCGTACTGCCACTCCTTCTGGATATCATTTATGTGAAGGAGGAATAAATGAGGTCCAAGACTGTGCCTTGTGGGGTGCCGCTTAGTACTGGAATCCAATCGGAGAACTTTCCATTAACGACAACTCTCTGCAGTCTCCTGGTGAGGAATGATGTATCCATGCCTTAGTTGCGGAGCACTACCATAAAGTCAAGCTTGTGGGAGTCTATTGTGGGGGATAACGTCGAAGGCTTTGAAAATAGTATGGCCATGTCAGTTTAAGACATCGTCCAATTGTTGGTTGAGGTCCGTGTGTCGTCAAATATTGGGATTCACAAGATCCTGGCTCTTCTGAAGGCATGCCTGGTTGTGGATAAGATCTTCCCATTGAGTAGGTGCTTCATCAATTAATTTTTTTTTTTTTTTTTTTTTTTTTTTTTTTTTTTTTTTTTTTTGCTATCAACGATGTCTCCAAAAGTTTTACAACAGGTGCAGGTTAGAGACACCGGTCTGTAGTTATCTGGATCTTGGTTCCTCCCTTCTTAAAATGGGTGAAATATTGGCTTTTCCTCCAGTCCATGGGGAGGTCACCAGTATCAAGTGACTGCTGGAAATATGTTGTAATACTGGAGCCAGCTTATCTGTGGCAATCTTTAGCGGCTTGATTTGGTATTCCATCGGGACCAATGGCTTTGGAGACATCAATATTATGAAGCAACTTTGTTACACCTTCCAGGCCGACAGTAATAGGTGGCATCTCAGGGTAGGCTGCGCCATGTCTGGAAGGCCATGAACTGGATCCATATTTTCATTTGTGAAGACGCTCTCAAATTGGTTTGGAGCGCCTGGGCTTTGTCCTGGTCATCAGTAAGTAGGGTGCCATTAACTTTGAGTGGCTGGACCCCTGTGTTATCTTTTTTTGGTGCGGATGTCTCTCCAGAAGGATTAGAGTTTCCGAGTCCATAATGTCATTGACATGACTACGATGAGAATCTCTGATTTTTCTGTCAACCTTCTTTCTGATGCTACAGAAATTTTTCCAATTCTCTTCAGTACCTGTTATTTTGGCTTTATTGTAGCTTTCTCCTTTTTTACTACACATTCTCTTCACTTTGAGTAAACCATGGATGGCGGTTTTTTCCCCTTGATGACTTTGGGGAACAGATCGGTCACCTACTTAACAGAGGGGTATCCCGAAACCAGGACCAGTTTTCTTCGACAGATTTGAAGAAGGCATCGGTCAAAGTATCGGAGCTAAGTTGGCTTGCACAGGATTAAATTTCTTTCTCCGATCCCACTTTTCCACAATGGAATCTTGCGTGACGGCTCGCCTGTGGCCCCTCCTCTTGGGCGGCTGGGGCTTTTTGCTTCAACTTAGTCTGGTGGTAATCTTGCTTGCACGGATACTATGATCACTTATTCCTGCCGTGGTTTGATGTCCAGAAGTCAATGCTGGTGAGTGGTAGTAGGAGATCCCGGGTGTTTTCAGTGCCGTTCTTATCACGTCTGGTTTGAAAATCAACCATCTGTGTCAGATGATTCTCATCTATCAAGTCAGCAGTGAATTTCCAAAATTCCTCTGGGACCAATTGATTCCCCATCTTTTCCAGTAAGTTCTGGTACATTAAAGTCACCACCAATGATGATATGGAGGCAGTGTAGCAGAACTATTTATCTTTGCGAGACTTTCTCCCAGCTTCACAATAGGAAAATGTTTCTCCTTTTGGTGGTCCTGTAGAAGGCTCCAACCAAGATAGTTTGGTTTTTCCAGGGTAACTTGGCACCATAAGGTTAATGTCGAGGTGAGATAAGTCCTCTCTCAAAGCAGGATGTCTTTATTAACACAATAAACCCCTCCGTTGTGAGTTTCTGTCTTTTCCTGAAGACTTGCATTTATCGGGGAATATCTCGCATGAAGCAATACTGTTGTTCACCAGGATTCAGACCCAATCAAAAGTCAGAGCGGTTGTTCATTTTGTGAAAGCTCCAAAATGCTACTTTCGCTTCTAGCACCACGACAGTTTATGATGGAAAATAAGAGGTACTTTTTTACCGGTCCTTTCTCTTCCTCGTTTGGTGTTGAAGTGGTAGGTTTGGGTTTAATTATTGGAATGGCTTGGCTTGGTTTCATTTTAATTCTGGTATAGTGCGCTGATCTTTGTTGAAAAATTAGGTACTGTGACACAGGTATAGTTGCTGATGTTTTCTTGCTACTCAGTTCGTATTGTCCCCTGTGTTTCTCCTTATTCACTACGTTCCGCAAGTGCCTGACGATTTTCTGAGTCTAGTTGGAGAGACTACAGGCCCACAAACATTTAGAGTGGGCAATCCAGAAGTAGAATTTTGAGACTGGGGGTTAATTTGCTGATCAATATCAGACACACATTGCCATCTCTTTGGCCTTTAGTTTTCAAGAGTCTCATATGTGGTAAGCGAACTTCAAGAAGCACAATGTCAGCTTAACTGGCTAGATGTATTTATCGGGTTGGCCGATGGCAGCTCTTCCAATGAAGAGAGTAAGCTGAAGGGGTTGCTTTGTTAAGGATTCTACGAATGAGTTAAAAAAGGTATAATATTAATATTCACTACACTAACATGCTGGGGCAAGATCCACACTGCATCGGATTGTTGTATGTGGACAGTCATGTCTTGGTCGAAGCTTCCGAACACTGGTTTATGAACCAGCTCTCGCAATAAGAACACTGGATACAGTTTGTTTTCACGGCAAATTTACAGACCACAAGGCCATTTTTTGGTTGCTACCCATTACTCCTGCTTGGTACAGTGCCAGGATTAAGCTTATGTCACCAGCGAGTAAGTTGACTCCTGTGGGTTCTTAAACTTTTTGAACACTTTTTATCCCTAAGTATGACAATTTTAGTGGTACAGTATACACATTGCAGTGATTGTGGGATTTATTCAAAACACCTGGGTTAGTTCTTTGCCAACCCTTGCAGAGCGTAGCTCAATTGCTAAGCAGGCCTAGTGTTATAAGGCCTAAAAGTTGTTCTTTCATCATTTTGAAGAGTCTGCCCACCTTTTTATGACACAAATTGAAAATTAAACTACAACTCAAATAAACCTACATACCAACTGAACTGCCTCAGTATTACTATTAATTTGCTTTTAAATTGAAACCATATCATTTTTTTTACTGGCAAATTTTAAATAGCCAAATTGACATCGCTGCAGAAACTTTTGAGTCTGACTCATTTCAACTAATTTACAAACACAAACATGTTTTGTTAAATAAAAAAAAAACATGTCCCAATTTACTTAACTGTAGCTCCCGCTAGCTTTGCCCTTTTGCATTTGGATGTGAGCAGCATTGCTTTCCGAGGAAACAACAGTTACTGCGCTAGCCGAGAGGCCCCCAGATGAAATTCATTACATGTAAAATGAAATTTTTATGGAGGCTAAATTAACTTACAGTGGAAGTTCAATGAAAAAATAAATGAGGCCTTTTCCTCTCTCTGCTTAGACCCCAGGTGAATTTTGTTTGTCTACTTACAGAGCTAATAGATCTAGACTCTAAGCGTAGATTTTGGTGACCTATTTACACTACTATGCTATAAATTGGACCAATAGTTAAAGCAATTATCAGTAATTTTTTTGGCTCATTTTTGACGAAGTATAATCTGCTTGATAATTGATTTTTTTAAAAATTACCTCAAAATAAGTCATTCTAATTCATGGCACCCCAAATCAATTATTATATACATGATTACTTTTGTTCCCAAAAAAATATTTTTTATGAATCTGATGACATTTGTGATCAAGAAAATCACTGATGCTGGCTTTAAGGTCCATTAAAAAAGTACCGCTTGTGTCTGTATGGACGCCATATGAAAATCATGAGTACCATTTGAACATCATATGGACACCATTGAACATAACATGGACCCCACCTGATGTCACATGATCATACACATTAACAAATACTGCTTCTGTTTGTTTAAATGGTTTAATGACCCACTTGTGTCGTTCAGAAATAACCATGGAATATGATTTTGAACTTTCAAAAAAAATAATTATAATGATGATGATAAACCAAGCAAACCATTTTTTTGTTGGATTTGGCCATTGGGATGTTTGGATCGAATATGCTCTCCCCCCCATATTTTTTGTGTGCACTGCCCTAAGGCAGGAAGACACATAGGGGATCACTTTGTCCACTGTAGTTGTCTGTTTTTTTGATGTCTGTTTGTGAAAACGGGTTAACATTTCCTGTATATCCTCATTACTTTGATGGATTTAAACAAATCTTGGGTACCAGGTGCAACATGGCATCCCCCACTTTTAGGAGGTCAAAGGTCACATGTCAAGGTCAAAGTCCATGTGAGGTCAAGTTGGAAAATAGTCTGAAAATGTAAAATTGACCTCATTTGAAAAGTTGAAGTTCATTGGAACAAACTTGAATCATAGGTGCAGCATGGGATTCCTCATTTGTTGATGAGGTCAAAGGTCGCATACAAGGTCAAAGGTCATGTGAGGTCAAGTTGGTAAAATGGCTGAAAATGTAAATTGAACCTCATTTGATAGTTGAATTCATTTGGAACCAAACTTGAAATCATAAGGTGCAACATGGGATCCCTCATTGTTGATGAGGGCAAAAGTTCGCATAAACCAAGGAGGTCAAGATCATGTGAGGTCAAGTTGTAAAATAGGCGGAAAATGTAAATTGACCTCATTTGAAATTTGAAGTGCAATTGGAACCAAACTTGAATCATATGTGCAACATGGGTCCCTCATTTGTTGTGAGGTCAAAGGTCCAATAACAAGTTTCAAGGTCATTGTGGCCTATCCATTCACTAACCGCGACGGCAGGCGACACAGCGGTCCGAGGACGATGTAGTTTTTTGAACAAACATACTTTTTTGATATGGTGGTGAAGCAAACATATGTAAATAGCATTGGGGGAGTCGAATTTTTGGTACAAACTTCCACCCCCTCCCATTTGATTTGATTAAATCAAACCATGGCTGAAGGAGGCATACAATAATAAAGTACACATGAAATCATTATTTTGACAATCCACGACCACTCCGTGTCGGTATGATTGCACTGGCAAGCCCGAAACTTGGATATTTACACTCTCCTGATCTGAAATGGTTCTTATTTTTGTCGTCCGCATTGCAAGTCTGTCTGCATGGGCTTCTTTTATACTGTATGGACACTACCAGAGGTTTTATTTGGGTTCCATCCCACAATGCACCAGTTTGGGGAAATTTCAGCGCCCAAACGATCATGGTGGTCATGTGTTCGCAATATACAGGCACAAATGCATGCAACCGTTTTGGCTGTGCATGTAAGCTTTCATTACTTAAAGGCACTATCAGTGATTTGCTAAATCGGAAAATCGAAAAAAATCATCAAAAATCAGATTTTTGCATGTCTGTAACAAGTATAGGTATCATATAACATACCCTACAACATACCCTACAAATGATAGGACCAGAAGCAACCTAATAAGGACAAAATCGGATGTTTCAGTCATTAGTGTCCGAACGGACACTTATTACAACGCGTAATTGAATGGAGATTCGTATCTTTGAACACTGCCATTTTCTTCCTTTTCTGTCAATTCTTCAGTTGGAAAAAGTAACTTATGAGAATTCTACAGGCTAATCCTTCACTTTTAAGCTATTCCTGCAAATTTCAAATATTTTGACTCTTTCGGATAAATCACTGATAGTGTCTTTAACTGCACATGTGCATGTAAATGTTAGTCATGAAATTGATACAACTGAACAAAACAACATAATCCATTTCAACTTGGAGATGTTGTAAATGTTTATTATAGAAGGTCTCTTGAGAATACTCATCCTTATTAAGTGGTAAAAATACTGTACTTGTGATCTTATTGTTAATTTCCTTACCAGGAACTTTGCACTGTGCATGTAACAATTATTTTAAATCATGTAACTCTAAAAGTTACATGCACAGGTGCATGGACTTTTTCATTTTTATTTCAAACACTGCATGTGGTCCCACAAAAATCCTATTCTTAAGCATAAAACCACAGCTTGTATATATAATCATTATAGCCCACAATGGTTTGTGGACCTAGTTTTCAGAACACTTTTTTTATCCCCAAGTACTGTACAATATAGGCACATTGCAATGCATTTTGGTATTGGTTCAAAACACTCTCTGGAACAACACTTTCCCCCACAAGAGAGAATGTGTATTGCTATCTACCCCAGATAGCATATCACACAGCGGTCAATATTCACTACGAGTTACAATATGCTCATCCACCAAGGACACAGTTCAGTGTGTTGTACTTGTACATACATTGACATGAACTGACTTTGTGTGATCTGGGTATCATATATCATACCCAAAAACCAGGGGGTATATTTTCTAAATACATTGGTGAATGGAAGCTACTGAACTGTGCCAAGGGTATTGAGCTTTTACTAGCTCATAGTGGTTATATCAACTGTGACTACAGTAAGTTTGTTGTCCAAAGTGCAGGAAGACCTTGGCTTTAATTTTTTGCACCAGACCAATATGCTATATGCCTCACCAAGCAACAGGTCAAGGACAGCTTCATAAAAATGCACTTTGTCGCTGGGCAGGAAAAACCTCGTATGTGTTTCTGGCCCTTGAACATGTTTAAAGCAATCCTATAGTATAAATTACATTTAAGATAACCTTTATGCATGTTCAAGGGCCAAAGACACAGGAGGTTTTTCCTGCCCAAAGTAGTCTCAGTCCTATTTTTTCAAGATTCATTTCTTCATACAGATTTCTCACAGAAAGGTTAACCACTGACATTGGTTATAACTCTACAGTTTGTTATTCCTGTGCGTTTTTAAAAAGGTCACATTTTGTCGCATTTATACGAACTGACTATAGCACTAAAGCAAATCTTCAAGCACTGGCGTTTCTAACCAGCACCACAGAAATTCTCATGCCCATATTATTTTCTTTGCCATCTCAAAAGTAACCTTGCAGAAAATCTTGCGCTAATCTTTGTATGTGGATTTAATCCCTTCCCAATTTTGAGGCTTTAGGATTAATTTCATGGGAAAACACCAGCTTTGTAAAGGGTGTTGTATTGAGCTCCCAATGTGTTCAAATGAGAGCATTTATTGAGTAGAACTAAATGAGGAAGACGGGCATGGGTTTATGACAATACAGACGCACACCGGCTTGCGACGTGACCAGAATACCTCGGAACCCCAGGCGCTTTAAAAAAATGTTGCTGGGCTGGCGCACTTAACATAGTTACAATAGCAAACTTCAAGATTTGACAAGGAGATATTTATGATCTGAAGAGGCCAAACTGAGTGTAAACGAGTCTCCGACTGGGTTGTTAGATGAATCAAATATATGGGTTGTATCGTTGGCCTTGTGGTAAATATCAAAAGCAAGAGTGTTCCATGATGATGAATAGGCAAAATCAACCGTCAATTTTACTAAAATTTGATAAAAGAAATGTATGCATGGTTTGATGATGACTGTTATAGAAAGGTGTAGAATGTATCAAATATGATACAATACTACTTGTTGTCATTGATTCATCGCAATTGATTTTCTGACCTTGTGTATGTAGGTTAGTATAGAAATGGTAAAGTTTATGATTTTTGAGTGGGTGAAAATACAAGGTGAGTAAAAAATAATAATAATAGTAGCATTATTCGTATAGTACCTTTTCCAGAGGTTTCAAAGCACTTTTGTTATGTAAGGAATATCATAATCATGTTGCTGCTTCAAGATAAATGTCCTTGCGTCTCTTTCAATGTGGTGTCTTTGGGAGAGGAAAAGAAAATAATGGTCCAGACTATACCACATTGGTAGATCTCTTGCCAGATCTACATGTACATTTAATTAAATGAAAACTCTGTCCAATTCTGGCTAATTCAATATCTTCAGCTCCAAGCCAATCTCGCATTGGTCACTAACCTAAAATGTCCGTGGTGATTTCCAAGAAGTTACAAGCCTCTGGCTGACCTCCATGGAATGCACGTAATTTGATTTTAATTGGAAATCAAGAAAGCAAACAATTGACATTTTAGAAAGTATAGAGAAGAATTTTGACCGGACCATTTTGTTTAACTCCCCAACCGCTGACACAAACATGCATTGTAACACACATGGTATGTCAAAGACTGGCGATTCCGAGCACGGTTTTGTAGACTGGTGTGTACTTAAATAGTGAAGATTGCATTTGCATGATCTTCATAGATATTGGGCAACTAATGTGTAGGTCAAACACTTGTCATTTATCAATAAGCTTTTCAAAAGAAAAATGGTCAGACCCTGAGAGATTCTTTAAAGGCATAATCATTGATTTGCTGAATCAGAAATATAAAAATCACTCAAAAATCAGGTTTTTTTGAGTTTTTACAAGTACAGTATTTGACATACCCTGACAAAATGATTATAAGTTAAAGACCAAAAGCAACAAAAAAGGCAAAATTGACATTTATCATTACTGTCTGTACGGACACTTACTACTACCACGTCATTCAATGGAGATTTGTATATTTGACCACTGCCTTTTCTCTTTTTGGCAAATTCTTCTGTGGAAAGGATGTTATTGTTGATGATTCTACAGACGTATTCCTACTTGGAAATAATTAAATTTTATAGTCAAAATGACAAACAAGGTACATTGTAGTTGAAAGGAACTAAGTTTGGGTATTTCTTATTGAGATTTTTTTTGATCCCGATTATAACCAAATGACTACGAAATATATTGCAAAGTGCGAGAAAGAAAAACAGCCATCACATACATAGACATTGGGAACATTATTTAAATGGACATACACAACATGCTAAGCGTGAACAACCTGGAAAAAAATCCTGGCTACACCACGCAGGGCAGGCTCAATTATTAGGGCAGGGGTTATTTTGACCCCTGTATTTTTAAGTGTGATGGATAAATATAGTCATTTTGACCCAAAAACCTAGTATTTTTCAAAAAAGATTATGACCCCCAAAAGGTCATTTTAAATGGTATTTCAAACCACAATTTGGGTAAATTTTTTACCAGATCAGGGGGTTAAATGTGAACCCTTTTCTAATGAGGCATAATTGACAGTGGCTGAGGGTCAACTCAAAATTCACGCTTTGGGGTTATTTTTGAACCCTGTTAGTTGTTAAGTGTGCAACGCAAAAAATACAGTAGTAGTACCTTGCATATAGAAGCAGGAACTGTATTGCCTTACATGGGTTAACTTGAGTGATATCGTCACAGTCAAAAAGAGGTATATGAGATAAACAAGTTGTGACATTTGACAACAAAGGTTTGTAAAACACATTAACAACATGACTGAGAGCCTTAATATTACTCTCCCGGCTGATCGTGATGTGTGACCAATAGAGCATAAAGTATACTATTGTAAGAAAACAATGGCTACAATTACAGGTAGCATAATTGATTATATGAATATTAGGTTGCAGACAGGGACGTACAGAGTGTCAAATCTGAATTAAAATAAAAAATTGTAAAAATAGAGTGAAGCTCTTTTAGTACCACTTTTGGCTTTTTAAAATCTGTGCGTTAGTGCCTTTAAATTTGATTAATTGGAAATCAAAGAAGGAACCAATTGACATTTAGACAAGGTATAGAGAAGAATTTTGACCGGACCATTTTTTGTTTAATTCCGCCAACCGGCTACACACACCATGCATGTACACACATGGTGGTCACAGACTGGCGATTAAGGAGCAAGGTTTGTAGCCTGGTTGGTACGTATAATAGGGAAGTATGTGCAATTGCATGATCTTTATATAGATATTGGCCGACAACTCCAATTGTAGGTAAACACTTTCATTCTCAATAAGCTTTCCCATAGGAAAACATGGTCAGCCCCTGAGATTCTTTTAAAAGCACTATAAGAGGATGCTGAATCAGAAAGAAAAAATCATATTTAAAAAATCAGGTTTGCATGTTTGTTACACGACAAGTATTTTAACATACCCTGCAATGATAAGACCAAAAGCAACCAAATAAGGCCAAAATTGACATTTTAGTCTGACGTTCTGTCCGGACACTTATACACCGTCATTCAATGGAGATTTGTATCTTTGAACCAATGCCTTTTCTTATTTTCTGGCAATTCTTCTGTTGGAAAAGGTCTTATTTTATGATGATTCACAGACCTTTTAACTGACAATATTAATATAGTCAACTGAACAAAACAAGGTACATTGTGTTGAAATGAAATAAGTTTTGGGTTATTTTCTTTATTGAGAGTTTTTTGATCCCGATTTATAACCAAGATGACTACTAAATAATTTCAAAGGGGAGAAAGAAACACGCATCAACAGAGACATTGGGAAACAATATTTAAACCATGGACACATACACAACAGGCATATAGGCGTGAACACCCTGAAAAAATCCTGGACATCCACGCCTGGGCAGGCTTCCAATTAGGGACGGGGTTATTTTGACCGGTATTTTTAAGTGTATGACTAAATATAGTCATTTTGACCCCAAAACTAGGTTATTTTCAAAAAGATTTTATGACCCCAAAAAGGTCATTTTAACCTGGTATTTTCAACCACCCAATTTGGGGAAATTTTTTACCAGATACAGGGGGTAAATTGCCCTTTTCTAATGGTGATAATTGACAGTGGCCTGCAGGGCTCAACTCAAAATTCACGGCTTTTGGGTTATTTTTGACCCTGTATTTTTAAGTGTGCACCGCAAAATACCAGTAGTACCTTGCATATAGAAGCAGGAAACTGTATTGCTTACATGGTTAACTTGAGTGATATCGTCACAGTCAAAAAGGTATTATGAGAAAAAAAAGTTTTGACATTTGACCACAAAGGTTTGGTAAATAACACCTTACAACATTGACTGAGAGCCTTAATATTACTCTGCTTCTCTTGATGTGTGACCAATAGAGCATAAAGTATACTATTGTAAGAAAACAATGGCTACATATACAGGTAGCATATACATTGACTATATGAATATTAGTTTGCAGACCAGGAAGTACAGATGTCAATACTCTGAATTAAAATAAAAATTGTAAAATAGAAGTGGAACTTCTTTTATTCCCACTTTTTGCTTTAAAAATATGTGCTTTAGTCTAAGATGATAACAATCAATGTCAGTCTATTTGTGACTGCAAGATAGTAGTAAAATTACACTCAGTGTGTTTCTATTGAGCAGAAAGAATTTATCTGGTTAAAATTTTAAGTTATACCAATGAGTAAGAGGATGTATAGTGTTCTTCCCACAATGCATTTCTTCCAATACAATTGTTGCACTGGTTGTCACATGAGTGCTTGACAAAAAGTACTTAAAGGGATTAGCAGCGATTTGCTAATCCGAAACATCGAAAAAATCATCAAAATTCATATTTTTATATTTTTGTTACTGGCATGGATATGCAAACATAACCTGCAAGTGGCTGGCTTGAAATCTGTGTATTAAGACAAGGCGGTACTTTTTATCGGATTCTGTAATTTCTATACGTGCGTATCAAAATTCCGACTTGAGATCAAAAAAACCTTTCCCGGTGCATATCACAGATTTTCAGCGTGATATGTTGCACCATGATCAATACAGTTTGACCTCAAACACTAACATTATTGGTCTTTGTTTATTCTGTACTGGTGTAAACCGCAATCAGGTGTTTAGTGTAAATTTTGAGACGCCATCGCTGTATGTCTATTTGTGGAAGAGGGTATGACAAATTTCCTCAAATACTTCATTTTTTTCACTATTTGGTGGTTTGTTTCTACACTATAGCAGTTATATGGAATCGTACACACTTTATAAGTTAAAATGCATTTCCACATTTTTTTTTGATTCCCTCGCATTATCGCTGCTAATCCCTTTAAATTGCAAGACTGGGATGAGTTCTGTTCATTTAGGTACTTTTTTGTCACTATAAACTCATGTGACAACCAGTACAAAAATTGTATTGGAAGAAATGCATTGTGGGAAGAACACTCTACCCCAAGAGTCAACTTCCTCTTCCAATGAATACATGTAGCCCAGGGGTTCTCAATTATATTAGCTGAAGGGCCAGAGAATGCCAAACATATTTAAAAATTCCCTACTTGAGGGCCAAATACACCAGAATTTCTTATGTCTCCCTTTATATTTTAGAGCAAGTTAAGGGCCAAAAATCAATGGCTGGCGGGCCGAATTTGGCCCACGGGCCACCTATTGAGAACCCCTGATGTAGCCAATAGTTTTTGACTTGAGCCCCATTTTCAGGAGAATGCAGCCGACCATCAATCGGCCATGATTTTTCCAGCTTATACGCACAGGTCAACCACGATGCATGTTGGGTTGTGATCTTGCTAACTTGTGCTGTATTGGGCTTTGTGGTGATCATTTTGTAGGCTATTATTTTTTGTTTGGTTCTATATACCATCCAAAATTAGTCAAATATTAGCCCATTGTCATACTGCAATCGGCACTTTAGTTGCCTCTGTTGTGCAAACGATTGGAGTAGGTGCTGCAGTATTTTAAGCCATATTAAAGGAGAACCCGTACAACGAATAATATTAAACAATATACACTATAAAATAATTATTGACCACATATCGAGTGGTTTCATAGAAAAACGGAATTATATAACCCTACCAATGAATTAAAACCATCTAGTCTGACCATGTGCTATTTAAAAATCACGCTAGTTTATAACGTGTTATGCGATACGACCGGCACGTTTAGGTCATACATGCCACGAATACACATTAGGCCACTGAAAAGTCAATGTTCTGTGTTCCCGTAACAGTTGTTTTGCAATCATAATGAGGCAATTAAATTTCATTTTTCATTATTCATTATCTTAATTATTTTGCAGTAACAGCCATTTCACCCACCTTCAGCATCCTTCTAATCCTACAATATTGTCCAAAACCCCAACCACTCCTACATTTAGAAATGACTTTAAACTGTGGATTTTAATTGGTTTTAAAATTTACTAAATTCACATCACAAGATGTGACCACATAGGTTAAGAAACCCCTTGATTAGTTTTTTAAAAACTACAAAATAATGACTTTTTGGGGATTTCAGCCTCTCAAACGCGGGCAGACAATCATAACGCGGCGGGTTACGGGGAAGCATAACATCGACTTTCATACGCCTTTATGACACCTCATGCGTGAAGATGTTAATGACGCTACTGTGGCCGTCCGTATCGCAAATCCAAATACATATCCCATATACATACAGTAGCGCGAATTTCAAATAGCGCGGGTCAGACAAAATGCTTTTAATAATTTGTTTTTATGTTAGATAATTTCTGTTTTTCCTTCCCATGAACCCACTCCCTATGTGTTCAATAATTGTTTTTATAGCGAAAGTTATTCTTGATGTACAGGTTCTCCTTTTAAATCCAATTGTAAAAAGGGGAATAGGAAATCCGAATTTGTGGGAGGGCTTAGCTGACAAATGTGCTGCAAGTACCAGTTGAATGACCCATGTGCGCTGCTAACTGTCCCCGTCGAACGAGTTCGGAACAGGGACTCTGAAAATGAGCAGCGTCCGTCCTCCGTATAAAAAATGTTAACCTACCCTGTTGTACACAACGATTTATCTTGGAGTCTGCGTAAGGGCGACAATGATGCAACCTGGTGGAAAGGGTGGGGTGGAGTGAGGTCTTGACGTTGATTAGATTTTGGGCCGTAAAATATGCTAATTGAAGTTTAATTTGCATTAATTTAGGAAAAATGTTCCTGCAAGCCTGTTTACAAGGTTTCTTTTGAGTCTGTAAGGTGTTATAAGGATGTAACTTGGTGGAAGGGAAAGGGGCTGAAGAAGTTCTCAACCTGATTAGGAGTTTGGGCATATGTCGGGCCAAAATTAGCAAAGAGCTAATTAAAATGCAAAAAATCAGTTTGTAAATGCTATATTTTTCAAACGGGAATCGGATACTAAAAATTCCTCTGCGCCCTGCATGAAAGAAAATGTAATGGGGCACATCTTTTTTGCAATATGAACGTATGTGATAATTATGCGGCGTAGGTATGCAATGAGCTATTAATAGGCATAATTGACGTATCTCTGAAAACTGGGCACGTCGGCTATTGCAAAATTCCTTCGCTACATGAGACTACTATGCCATAAGGGGATTTGCAATTGAAGTATGTGATATTGCGGCGTATGTTATGCAAATGAGCTATTCAAATATGCATAATTGCCGATCTCTGAATGTATCGTCGGATATGGCAAAATTCCTTCGCTACATGAACCTACTATGCCATAGGGGAGGGGGTGGGAGTGTTCTTGGTGTGGGGGGGGGTTGGTGTTGAGGAGTGTTGGGGGGGGGTTGGGGTGTCGAGGGTGTTGTGTTTGCTGGTGTGTTGGGGATTTGTGTTGCAGGTGTTGGGGATAGGGCGTGGGGTTGCATTTGTTGAGATGGCATTGCATGCTGTGGAGGGGTGAGGTGTTGTGGGGTTTGGGGATGGGGTAGGGTGTTTGGGGTGTTTGGGGAGGGGGTATGGGGGGGTTTTTTCGGGTGCTGGGAGGGAGTGGCCGTGTTGGGAAGGGGAGGCGGGTTACAGGGTATTGGGGTGTATTGAGCGGTGGGGTGGGGGTTGCGTGGGGTTGGGGTGTTTAATGAGGGGGTGGGCTGTTGCAGGTTGTTGTGGGGTGTTGCAAGTTTTTTCGGTAGAGTTGGGGTGTTGGGGATGGGGGTGGGGTGTTGCGGCGTGTTGTTGGGGATTTGTGGGCTGATTGGGGAGGGGATGGGTTTGCGAGTGTGTGGGTAGGGGTTGGGTTTCCGTTGTTGGGGAGTGGTGGGGTTTTTTACGTGGGTATTGGAGAGGTGGGTGGGTTTTTTGTAGTTGCATTTACCTCATGCTAGTGATCGCGACTCGGCGGGGACCATATTTTATGCATCGCGTTAAATATGAGTTCGCCTTGTTTTCGGGTTTCTCACGGGTATGCGCACACTACCGTAATGATGTGTGGTTCTATCCAGGGAAGGGGGGGGCAGTCTGGACCTTGAGAAGTGATCTGGATATATATGCCCTTATAGAACTCCATTTTGCATCTTCCAGCTGTATCCTAATACCCCCAGTGAAGCATAATAAATTAAGTTTGTTATTAATTAACAATTAAAAAAAAAAAACAAAAAACCTGTGTTTTAAGGGCCCACAAATCCAGAATTTGAGTTTTGGAAGATTTTTTGTTTAGTTTTGCCAAAATCATGTAAAGTCAGCTGGGTTTTTTTTGCCAAAATTTACTCAAGTTTTTGGCTAACTTAAAAAAAAAAATGTTGTAAAAATTGTTCACTTAGATTTTTTTAAGATTTTTGGCTATTTTAGGGCGACTTAACGACCCTACTTGAAAGTCCGCCAAATCGGTAAACTTTTTTTTTTGTCATTGCGCCTTATGGAAATGTTTTACCTCATACGTAAATTTTAGCCAAATT